>JABFEX010000175.1:0-19545 GCA_013623515.1 Fusarium illudens
GCTTATAGCTAACCTTTATATTCTTTTTAACTTATAATATAATATTCTTCTAGACGTGCTATAGGTAAATTTACTATTAAGAGGCTTTAAATATAGTATAAGTAGCGGATTTAAGGGCCCTATCGTAATTAGTAATAATAATACCTAGATAAGGGATACTCTCTATTAAATAAATAGCTTCTAGCTATAA
Source organism: Fusarium illudens (assembly GCA_013623515.1). Lineage (NCBI taxonomy): Eukaryota > Fungi > Ascomycota > Sordariomycetes > Hypocreales > Nectriaceae > Fusarium > Fusarium illudens. The sequence continues at coordinate 191 of JABFEX010000175.1, forward strand.
GAGAAGCTACTAGAAGGTATTAGTATTTTCTTTAGTAATAAGACCGAAGGCAATACTAAAGTTAGTATATAAAGAAGAAATACTTATTATTTAGAATAATAATATATTAAAGCAGTTAACCTTATATATATTATTTATTACGAGAAGCTCTAGATTATATATCTATTTCTTTAAGCACTCTTTATAAATCTAAAAGATCCTCTAGATCTTATTATTTTACCTTCTATTAATAGTAAAATAATAGACCTTAAGATCTTCCTCGAGGATCTTTAAAAACGCCTAGGTAGAGGTATATAGACTATAATAATCGCGATATAGCTTCTAACGTATATACTATATATCTTACTTAGAGACTAAGAGCCCTAGGTTATTCTATATAATTTATATAGTAATCTACCTCGCTATAGTGCCTCGTGCGTATAATTAGTCTTTAATAAGGCTCTAGAGTTAATCGTAGCCGAAATTCTCTTAGCTATAGCATTAGAGGCGCGATTTTATAATAATATTATTAGTAGGATTATAGTTATACTTAAGGGACTATACCGAATAGTAATAAAACGCTAGCCTAGGTTCTTAAATAATCGTTATAAAGAATAAGTAGTTAATTTTAGTAGAGGAAGTACTATATTTTATAGTATTTTAGGTCTAAGCTATGTATTAGCTATTGCAATAGTATTATATATTAACGCGCGTATTAAAGCTATACTTCTTAGCGCTAAAGAATCGTCTCTTATAGATAATATAACTAGTCGCGGCTTATTTATCGTATAGTATAGAATAAGCCTACTTATCGGTTATAAAAGTATCATAAGGGTTAAATACTATTATAGTATTAAAGGAAGAAGGTTAGTATATATAGAAGATAAAGCTAATAAGGATATTAAGGGGAAAAAAATAAGTAAGGTATAATTTAGGGGAAATTAAGTCGGGATATCTATTCTCTAGCTTTATTAAGGCTTTGCCGAGAGGTCTAAGGGTTATTATATTATTAAGCTTCCTAATTAGGACGACCCATAGCTTAATTAGGTATAGCGGGCCGTCGATGTTTAAGATGGGGCCGTCGATGTTTAGGTATCGCCAGTTGTTCGTCCCAGGATCCTAATCCTCGGCGGAACACGCGAGACAAGCTCGTCGTGGCCATAACCAAGCTTTTCTTGGCGAGAGCGATAGCCCGTGAGGTCTTGGCATATGCAAGCCTTGATGACATAGGGAATTACTGGAGACTCGAGTCCGGATGGATTATGTACTGGAGGCCTGAGCCATGTCGAGCGAGCCAGCACAAAATACCTACTGACGGACAGCCCCCGGGAAAGTGAATTGACCTCGCCCCTTGGTTTGAAGGACGCATTCAGCATTCAGCAGCGCAAGCGAGGAGTAATACTGACAAACCAAGAGTGGGGACGAAGAGCGTCCAACAACAAAGCTGAGTGGCACGGCAAAATGGCCTCCATCCATCGCTTTGGCGCAATTCTGGCGACGCCTCCAGGGCCGTCAGGATCCATGGCACCTGCCCGACTTGCAAGCCAGGGGTGTGCGTGCGCTGGCCGCTAGGTAACCACCAACCTTACGCTACGGGGCTTCCGCCGCTATAATCGGAGCGTTCCAGTGGCTGCTCCAGCGCTGTCATGTCACTTCCAGGCGCCAGGAAGGGGCTCCTTCCTTCCCGCGCCCGAACCTTCCAAACCTTCAATCGTGCGAACCTACCTGCAGTACTTACAGCCCGTAGCTCCTGCTCCCGCCAGCGGCCCTCCACCTCCGCCTCCGTGTGCGACCTCAACGTGCTCGCACACCCTCATCCGCCAAACCTACCTGCCTACTCACTTGGTCACTCAAACCGTCTCTGGCGTAGATGCTACTCATCTTTTTCAATCTCGCACTTCTTCCCCTCCGAAACTCCTTGGCTCCCCAGAAACCCGGATCTGCCCCAGGCCTCTAACCCCCCTCATCAGAGCCTAGAACACGGAGCCTGACCTCGACGACGCGCCCGCCAGCCCAGCGTCTCTGCTCCTCACCCACGCCCCCCGAAGCCCGCATTGTACGCGAGTCAGCATCCCCACGGGAGACAACAGCTGTCGAGAAGGACGACTTCACGAGCCTGCGATCCCAGGCCTGCGACGTCGGTTCCCAAGCTCGACGTCGATCTCGACCTCGGATCCCGGTCTCCATGCCTTTGGCACCACATCTGGGAATGGGCCGTCGCTCGAGATCCTCTCCGTCGCTCGCTAATCCTACCTCTGCGCCCGGCACCGCCGCATCCAACTCTTCCAACGCCGCGTCCCCCTCGCCCGTCGATTCCGCTGGCTCGTCGACCTCTCCCGCCCCTCGGGCGACCTCCCCCACCGCATCAACCGCCTCATCTACGCGCCCGAGTTTCCTGTCGCGCCTCAGCCTCCCCCGATCCCTCCCGCTACGCAACCGAAATCGCAATGTCGCCGACTTCCATATCCGGGCCGAGGAGCCCCATCGTCGGTACGGCGCCGGTGATCATGTCCGCGGCGCTGTGGTCCTCGTCATAGTCAAGCCAGTGCGGATCACACATCTAACTGTGTCGCTGCATGGCTATGTCCGAGTACTCAAGGACCCAGCTGCCGTGGCCAAGGCCCAAGGGAGCATCGTGATGCCACAGAACGGCGACTCGTTGAGGCCACGGTATCATGGCAATGGGCTCGCCAGCCTATTTCAGGACGAGCAGGTGCTTAGCGGCGAGGGAAGGCTAGAGCCGGGCAGGTACGAGTTCGGGTTCAATCTTGTATTCCCTGAAAAGGGTCTACCAAGCAGTATCGACGTAGGTCCCTCGCTTGTTGGTTGGCGACCCCAGAATGACTGACCAGCGTCACAGTTTGAGCGAGGGACGGTCTCATATATGGTTACGGCGACACTTACAAGGCCAACGTCGATTACCCCGACCTCATCGTGTGAAAGGAAGGTGATGCTGGTGGAGAATGTAGACATAGGGCTGTTACAAGCACCCCGACCACGAACCATCTTTCTTGAGCCGATATCGAAACGAACCCGAAGGAAGAAGTCGATGATACTAGACAAGACGTCTGCCGCCCCATCAGAGGTTAACGAGCCTGGTTCGGAGCCAGATCCTGTCGAGACGCCCACAGAGGAAACACGCGAACACGCCGCAGACTCTCGGAGCCCGATACAGAGCGATGTGCGAAGCGAAGTGAGCGGAGAGAGCGGCGTGAGCAACAGTACGGGCATGAGCCGGCCTGATCTCACACTGTCCCAGGTTGGGACGCTGACATCAGCCAAGCAGCAGGCGGTGGACAAGAAGACTATCACGGCGACGGTGGAGTTGATCAAGGGTGGTTGTTTGCCGGGCGACGCCGTCACCGTGCGGGTCACGGTTCAGCACATCAAGCGTGTCAAGAGCATGACGGGTGTTATTGTGACGCTTTACAGGCAAGGGAAGATCGACAGCAACCCGCCGCCCGGCCTCTTTATCGGGTCTTTCAGCCGAGAGGATGTGGCGCACATGGATAAGAACGACGTGTTTCCGCGGTCACGAACTGGTCTCGGGGGGCTGACACTGACATCGTCGGGCTCTACCAGCATGTTCCGCAAGGACTTGGACCAGAACATAGCACCTCTCATCATCGACCCCAGCACCATGCAAACCTCGGTTACTGTCACAGTCAAGCTACCCGACGACTCGTTTCCGACAATCAAGGGTGTTCCCGGAGAGATGATCAGCTTCAGGTACTTGGTAGAGGTGGTGGTTGATCTGGGTGGGCGGTTAGCCAACCAAATGCAAACGAGTCCGGCATCGCGATTCGGATCCTTTGGCCATGCAAGCCCAGACAACTATACTTATGGGCCAAGAAGGGGGGCCAACATTGCAGACACTTCACAGCTGCGTCACGAAAAGGGAGTCATCTCAGTGTCGATGGAGACGGTGGTGGGCACCACGGACACATCTAGAGGGAGGAAACGATCGAGAGCTTCGCCAACATCACGGAGAAATCGATTGCCCGAGAGCGACGACGAGGAGGCAACGGGTCGAGATTCGAGCCACGGTGACGAAGGGCCCCATGAAGCACATCGAAACAACGGACAACTCTCTCCTGGCGGCTATTTTCCATCGCAGCAAAACGGGAACCGCCAGCCGCCGCCGATCCCTTCACATCCTCCCCAGCCATATTCGCAAGTTGTGCCTTTGCCGCCTCCTTCGCATCCTCCACCGCCTCCCCATGCGGGTTATACTCACGCGCAAACCAATGGCTTCGTTGATCCTCCGGCTGCTCCCGCATACATACCTCCCCCTGAAATACCAAACCAGAGCAATCTCTCGGATAAGGAGAGAATACGGCAGGCTGAAGCAAGGCTATTACCAAGTCAGCCTCCGGAGGCGGGTCCATCCGCCAGCCACGACGACGAAAACATTTACGATGCCGAGGACACGCCCCGGCCTCCTCATCTCCAAACCGGCTTCGTTCCAAGTGCCCCCAGCGCACCTAGCGCACCCAGTGCTCCTGACGCCGGTCCTTCGGCGCCGACAGAAGACGACATCGAGGTGGCTACAGCGCTACCATCTCATACTGTGGAGGACAAGCAAGAGCTCGAGCGTCGACGACTACTGCAGGAAGCCAGCGCTCCGCCAGAGTTTCCGGAGGATATGGAGCGAAGGAATGGTGGGCCCTCGGGCGAGACGGCCCCAGACGCAGAGCCAAGTGCGCCTAGCGCGCCAGTTCTCGATGACATTGATGACTTTCCTGGATATGGATCTGGCGCTGGACCATCTGGACCTGGGAGCTCCCAGCACACCAACGGGGAGCAGCTGCCAGCTTACCAGCGATGACATAATCTACATTGACATGTTGGAGTACATTACTTGGATTTACGATAATACGATGATGAGAACATCACTGTACAATTTTGGGGTGCCGTGGCCGAGGCCAAGGCGTTTAGATATAGGTGTTGGATGATGACATGTTGATACTGTTGAGATGGTCAACAGGATATTACATAACGTCACTGGCTCACATTGAACAGAAGAAGATACACCATCGTGGAGATGGTGCTCCCATTGGATTGCGAAAGCATAACCTATTCCCCAACACCGTACCAGAGTGGTATATGCATACATGGAAGCCTACAAATACAAAGAAGCAAGGCTCACGCCGTCGTCTATCTAAAGAGGAGATTGTCTTTGCATCATCCCCAGGCATTGGATAAGGTTTTTTTCCCACCCATGCTCTCGTTATGCATGTTATCGGCTGGCGGTCCAGACCCATCAGATGAGCCCATTGTCTGGGCGGATGACGACAGTGTCGTTCGATGCCAGTGCCGCCATCTCACTTGGCGATCTGTGCCTAAATATAGGTCCCCGTGCGCCGGCGCCGGCGCCGAGATTGATAAGAAAACCTCTGGACGTCACTCCCTCCGGACTCCGGAGGCTTCTTTAATGTGCATCCTCCCGCTTCCGGCGCCGGAGGTCCGGAACCTATCCGGAGCGCCAGTGACGGCATTTTCGTTCTTGTTCACTTCTTGTCTAATGCTGCAGCACAATATGCTTGCCTCTCTCCCAGTTATCTAGGCTCTCCTTGATATTAACCCAGTATCGCAGGCGCACCGCCTCGTGCTTGGCAGCCTCGATGTCGTCGTGCTGAAAGGCCCGCTCGAGCACCTCCTCGCTCTGGGCGATGCGGACGTCGTTTGCGGCGCGGGGCTCGGCGAGGTCGTCCTCGCTCTCGGCCTCCTCGATCTCCTCGCGCGCCTCGAGGACGAGCATGAGCAGGCCGGGCTCCTCGACCTTGAGGGTCTCGTCGTTGGCCACGTCGACGCCACGCAGGCAGAGCAGGTACTGGGCGCGCAGCAGCGGGTTGGCGAGCGTCTTGTAGGCCTCGTTGATGCGCGCAGACATGGCCTCGGCGCGGGCCTTGTCCCCGGATCGGTGCATGTCTGGGTGCGCGCGCGCCTGCAGGCGGAGGAACTCACGCCGGAGGGCGCGCGTGTCGATGGGGAAGTGGCCCACTGGGGGAGGCCCGTCCGGGAGTGTCTCGGGGAAGAGGTGGTAGTGCGTCGTGGGCGGCGCCGCGGCAGGTGACGGCGACGATGCGGACTGAGCGGCGCCGCCAGAGGACGCGGAGCGGGCTTGGACAGCAAAGGACGTCGCCGGCGCCCGTGCGGCCGCGATGGCTACATGGCGCGGCGCAGAGGTTGCAGCGACGAGAGGACGGTGCGAGGGCGCAAGAGTCGAGGCTCGGCGAACTCGGAGTCGACATCGGACACAAAGCCGAGAGATGTCGCGGACGGCCGGGGAGGCGACGGGGGGCCGCATGGTTGATGGAGAAAAAAGTGAGCTGATGGCAAAAGGTGCGTTCTGGCTTGTGCTTGTTTCACACGAGGTTGGGGAGATGTTCGCTGCACAAGAGAGGATTTCCAAGTTGCAGGTTGTTTTTGTGCCTCCTTCCCGGGCCAGGCGGACAATGTCGTAATAAATTGTTAGCGTCAGGGAGGCTGCCGGAGCTTCTCGAAATGTGGCTTGGAACTTGTGGCGTTTGTTCCTGAGGACGGAGGGAGGGAAACTGGCGGTCCGGGTCCAGGTACCAAGTACACGCCGTAAGGGGCAGGAGAAGAGCAAAATCTGGGGTGCCGGGGTACATGACGCTTAAGACATTACGTCGTTGGCTGCTTCCCTCGGGCGAGATCGGCGGACCTGGCTCGGGGTCCAGTCCGATCCAATAGCGAGCCAGCCATTGATACGTATCAAAGAAATCTGGAAAAGTCACCGCGAACCAAAGAAATCAAGGGCATCAGTTTCTTGTAGCTTTTTCTCCGTCTAAACCCCTGTTCGTGAAAAAGGGATCCATTGCTCGTCATTTGATTTGATATCATGCATTTCTAAGATCTCCTGCGCCTTCCTTTTTTTCCTCCTTCTTTTCTCCCCGCCTTCCATTGACTCTGTCTGGCTGTAATCCCTCGCGCCCTCCTACTGCAAGCTCCGGCGCCGTTGCAATCCCGCCGCCCCCAATCGACAAACCCCCAATCCCGAGATTCCAATTGGAAAGCGGGATAGTGTTTGCCGAGTCGAGTAGTAGATCTGACCTTGATATCCAAGGGATAGAGAGAGGCTTCTTCCTCCCATTTTCTCCATCCTCTCTCCTCTCGTCTCCCCCTTATTACACCCGTAATCCACACCACAAGCCAACATGGCCAAGGTATTCGACGCTGCTGAAGGTATGAATGAATGAGCCCCCAACTCCACCCTCTTACAATGTCACCAGAGGGCGCAAGCAGTTCACTGACACGGCATTCCGCCCACCAGTGGCCAAGCATAATACCCCAGAGAGCTGTTGGGTCGTCCTGTACGGCAAGGTCTACGACGTGACCGAGTTTCTGCCATCTCATCCCGGTGGAAAGAAGATCATCCTCAAGCTCGCCGGCAAGGACGCGACAGAAGAGTACGACCCTGTCCACCCGCCTGGTACCCTCGAGGAGAACCTCAAGCCCGAGGACATCCTCGGCGAGATCAACCCGGAAACCCTCACCGAGCCCGAACCCGCACCTGAAATGGCCGTCGTCAAGTCTGGAGACGATAGCCCGCCCCCAATGGGTTCGCTCATGAACATAGACGAGATCGAGGAGGAGGCCACCAAGCGTATCTCGAGAAAGGCCTGGGCCTACTACTTCTCCGCCAGTGATGACCTGTGGTCCAAGAGCTACAACAACTTGGTCTACCAAAAGATCCTCCTCCGTCCCCGAGTCTTTGTCGACTGCACAGCTTGCGACCTCACCACAACCATCATCGGCAGCAAGGTCGGTATCCCCGTCTTTGTGGCTCCGGCTGCCATGGCCCGACTGGCCCATCCCGACGGCGAGCAAGGTATCGCAAAGGCATGCTCACGCTTCGGCGCCATGCAAATAGTGTCCAACAACGCCTCCATGACCCCCGAGCAGATCATTGAAGGCGCCAAACCCGGTCAGACTTTTGGCTGGCAGCTCTATGTCCAGAACCAGAGGCACAAGAGCGAGGCCATGCTCAAGCGCATCAACGTCATGCGCGACTACTACAAGTTTGTGTGTTTGACCCTGGACGCGCCCGTCCCTGGAAAGCGTGAGCTCGATGAAAAGGCCAACTTTGACTACTCTGAGCCGAGTCCCGCAAGTGGTGAGAGCAAGCCCGGTGCTGGAGGTGTTGGTCAGCAGCTCTTCTTTGGCACCGCTGCCGACTTGACATGGAAGACGACGCTGCCGTGGCTGGCCGAGCACACAGATCTGCCCATCGTGCTCAAGGGCTTGCAGACTCACGAAGATGCATACCTGGCTGCCCAGTATGCTCCTCAGGTCAAGGCCATCATCCTGTCCAACCATGGCGGCCGAGCTGCGGACACAGCACCTCCGGCAATTCACGTACTCCTCGAGATCCAAAAGTACTGCCCCGAGGTGTTGAGCAAGGTCGAGGTCTGGGTCGACGGAGGTATTAAGCGTGGAACCGATGTTGTCAAGGCGTTGTGTCTAGGCGCCAGCGCTGTCGGCATCGGACGGGGCGCCCTGTTCGGCCTCGGAGCCGGAGGCCAAGCCGGTGTCGAGCGGGTTCTCGAGAGTAAGTCCCAACCGCGGTTCCGGTCATGTCCGACCCCTGACTAACACATGCAAAACCAGTCCTTGAAGCAGAGACGGCAACGTGTATGAGGTTGCTGGGAGCCAAGAACATCTCAGAGCTTGGGCCTAGATTTGTAAGTTGCCTCCCCGGGTCCCCGGGTTTCCCCAGACTCCACCTTGCTTGGCGATCTCGACTAACTGGGTCGGCAGGTGAACGCTCGACAGGTGGAACGAGACATATACGATGGCGATGCGGGGTTGGACCGGAGAGGCCTGTGGACGAGATCCAAGCTGTGAGAAGAGCCGTCATGAGAGATTCATATGTCAGATGGAGCCTCGGCTCACGGGCGAGATCTGCCCCAATCCCCGCATTGCTTCCCCAGTACGGTACCCCTGTCCGTGATGGCTGCGGCAAGGCTCGGGGAAGACGGTTGGCGCCATGTCCGGACGGGGAGGGCTGGGGCTTTTTGTTTCTGAGATAATACAAAACTGGCAAGGACGGGCGGGAATAGACTCGTGCGGCGTCATCCCAAGGAGGTTGCAGACTGTAAGGCACCGGGCAGAGGGCATTGGGTGACGCCTGTATCAAGGTGTCAGATGGCTGGGGAACATTGGATACATAGCGTAAATTTGATTTGAAAGACGAGAATCAACCAGGAGAAGACGGCGTGAAACCTGGACCCCTGTGAGGGCATCTTGACCGTCAGGGCCCAGGCCCAAATGACACTGTCACTCGGCAAGCTTGTGATTGAAGGCTGATGACTCCGTATGGCCGTCAAGAGGCGAGAGAGCATGCTGCAGATTGCTGCAGACTGCTGCAATGTTTCCACAATGTATCATTGTCGGTGGTTCTCATCTGCAGGGACAAGGGCAGCCACCAGACGGCACTAGAGCACCTCACGCCCCCCATGCTGATCCTGTCCAAGCTTCGGAAGGTGGAAAGTTGACTATCCCACAACAGATGTCCCGGCCGAGATGGTGTGCCACAGCTGCCGGTCGGACATGGGAGCTGAGAAGCCTCCGGCCATGAACCTTCTTCTCCTTCTACCAGCCACTCCGAGGCTCAAACATCAAACGTCCAAGGTGGCGGCGACTGGTGTCAGCTTCGTCGTCCAACATGGATCGGTTGGCTGTCATGGCACGCCACTGAGCAACTCTAACCTGGGCTGGAGAAATTGGACGGCCACTTCTGCACATTGGTTGGAAAAGAGCGTCGCAAAACCCTCGCCGTCATGGATGTACGTATGTATTTCTGTATCCATCTCTTGGTCGACCGACTGATCAGGATTAGCGAGGTGGCCGCTCCACCAGGGGAGATCAACCACCACCCATGCCAGGCTGCCAGGGTCGAGGAATTGAATTGTATTGGCTTGGCTCTGCTCGCAATGGCCCGTGGTTGGCTCGTGTTGGCAACCCTCGGTCTGTCGCGTGCACTCCTCCATCTTTCAGCTTTTACAGCGATTAATACGCATTTCCTTCTCGGGCCCTCGAGCAGCCAATGTCTCGTGTCAGTCCAACAGTCGAGGATTCTGGCGTCGTATGTATGTTAAACCGAGCGTTGCCGCCCATGGCGATGGCTCACCGTTATAAATCGCGACCCGTCGTCCATCACCCGGCGAGAGACTTGTTGGTGGGAGCAGCCCGGGTGTGTCTGTGAGGCAGGTGTTGTCACCACCACACCCGATTGACAACACCTCGAGTGGCGACAGAACCTCATGAGAAGTGCTATTCTTGCTTCCCATGTGCACGTTCATGTGCCAGTCAGAAGCGGCGGAATGCAACACCCCTTTGCCGTCAATATGCGGGGAAACCAAGCTTTCGGGGCCAGCGCGTAAGAGGCAGATTGGTACTGCAGACCTCGCAACTGTCTGTCTTTGAACAAATCTTTTCCTTTCTCGGTCCTTCTCCCGTCCCCCACAATTTCAAGGGCTGCAGGGGTGGGTGGCTTGCCGGTCATCGTCCGTCTTCCGAGTTCCATGACCAAACATGGGGCCACTGCATTTGGGGATTTCTTCATCTCGTCGACTCGTCAAATTCACGAGCTGCCGAGGAACAGCTTGCAGACTGACAAGGAAACGACCAGGGCCCTGAGGGTCTGACCAGGGTCTGGTTGCGACTGGGCACGTCGAGGAAGGGCTCATCCTCCCACCCTCTACACCCTCGTTTCCGTGCAAGGCAAACCTGGGGAGTAGCGCCGTACTGTCTCGTCGGCCACTTTCCTCTTTTGGCAGTCAATGCCCGGGGGCAGATGCAAAGTAACAAGATCATGGCGATCTGGTCTCCGTGCTTGTGTCGAGGGTGCGCCGTCTGCGCACTGGTGATGGATGTACCGCTGAAGTTGAACCCCCTCTCGTTCCGTTGGGTCGTGGCCGGCCAGATCAACCGGCGCCATCCTACTTAAACTCGGGCCTTGTTCCATCCATGCTGTATGTTGAATGGCTGACTTGTCCTCATTCGCTTCCACCACGCTGTCCGTGCCTCATCCCGTCGCAAGTCCTTTTTGATATATAGGCAGCGCAGTTGGCTATTCTCTTCGCCAACAGGAGATTGTGAACAACACCTATAGCGAGACTTCCGAGCTCAACATGTCGGACAAGCAAGAGCTCTCCCAGACGGAGAATGGACCCATTCCTAGGTCCAAGAAGAGATCATGTGCGCGGCACTGCAAGCGCTTCTGGTGGATCCATCTCATCGTCCTATGCTGCATTGTTGTTCTCGTCGTTCCTCTGATGTAAGTCATAGCCGAACTGCGCTCATCGCACAGCTGACCCATGCTCGGTAGCATCTTCGTCGCGGTCCCGAAAATCGCACAGGACAAGATGAACAAGGCCAAGCTTGACATCCAGGGAGTCAACATCCTCGAGACCGAGCCCGACAGTTACCAGATGGAGATCAACTCGACCATCACCACCGACGGCAAGATTCATGCCAAGGTCGATCCCTTCGAGGGCGAGATGTATCTCGAAGACTGGCCGCCCCATGTCCCATTCGCCATAGTGAAGTTCCCCGAAACCACTGCCAACAAGCACCAAGTCGTCAACGTCAGTCAGAGGATTGAAATCACCGACATGCAGGAGTTCACCCGATTCAATGTCTGGTTCCACAACAATGAGACTGTGCGCGTCACCATCAACGGAAGGACAAAGGTCAAGCCCAGTGGCTTGACGCGAAAGTATGGCGTCGACTTTAAAAAGACCGTCGAGCTCAAGGGTCTGAACCATTTCGACGGCACCGAGGTTACCGACGGTCATATTTCCTTGGACAGTGGCAAGGACGGCCGTAACTTCAATGGCACCGCCAACATCCCCAACGCTTCCGTCTTCACCCTGGACAATGTAAGTCATGTGTTCCCCTTATCATCCACCCAAACTTACCATTATTGTAAAGGGAAATGTCTCATTCACCAACTTCATCGGTGACGAAGAAGTCGGTACTCTGTATATCCAGGATCTGGTACTCAAGCCAGGAAGCAACGTCGTCAAAATCTCGGCCAATATGGACCAGAGTGCAGTTCTCAAGGCCGTCCGGAGGGAGCCATATTGCAAAACAGGTCTTGTCGCTTTCAAGCTCCTGGGCAAGTCGGTGGTAAATCATGGTGAGAACCTGACATACTTTTCCGCGGCTCTGGGGAGCTCAAACCAGACCGTCGAGATCGACATTGGCGCCATCCTCAAGAAGGACTTGGGGTACGATGTCAAGTGCGCTTCTGATAGCGAAGATGAGTAGTTGTAAGAGTTGCGTGCCAGGCGTGCAAGTCCGCGCCGGTCGTGCGGACTGCAGGGGACATGTCGGGGATAATGTGAAGCCTCTAACACCCTCCCTGCTGGCATAAGTCGTCAGGCGAATAATATCAGAATGGGTGCTGACTGGAGGAAGGGCGTATGGCGGCTTATGATACCTTTGATGCGGATCACCATGTATGTCGGTTAGGACTATCAAATTTTAACTCTCAAACTCTCCCTTTTCGTGGGGTATCATTGTTGTTCATCTAGCTCGGTCAAGGGGTGCATCGTCTGAGTTGGGCTCGGGTTTCTGGCGACCTGTTCCTATTTCCAACCACCTTTCCGCTTCTCGCCACGAGAAAGGCCACCCGTCGCTGCTGAATTGTCGCTCGGTGTGTTTGTAGACGGAACGAATTCGATGGCGGTCCTGCCACCACTCGTCTTCTCGACCTCTTTCTCCTTTGCGAGCTTCTCGCGGCTTTTCCGTAGCTTGTCTTTGAATGCCCATTCAGGAAATACACAGGGATCCCATAGTTCATTGCTAAGGGTGGTCGAATACTGGTCCCGCTCGTCGATGTCGACGAATTTCATCAGCTTGTCCATCAGACTGGGGTTTTTCAGAGCCGAAGACTGCTCCAGCTTCGCGTTAAAGTGCGTTCCCTTCTTCTTGAGTTCAAGGAACTGTTCGAACTTCTTGTTGGCCCCTGGCGGTGGTGAACCAGGCGGTGATGGCGGGATGTCCAGATTAGGTGCCGAGGGAAGCGTGAGATCGCGCAGGAGGGCACGATTTGCCGAGTACGGTGAAGAAGGCATTTGCGCTGGGTCTTGGTCGTCGATCACAGCTTCTTCCATGTGTGGAAGTGATGGCCCTAGGGGTACAGCATTCTGCTGAACAGGGCCAATCGCAACAGGCTCGTTGCTCTGAGAAGTGGTGGGAGTGGGTTCTGTATCGCGGTGAGAAAATGATAGAAAAAAGCATGATAAAGGTGGCAACAAGATATCAGAAAAGGGGTTTAAGAGAGATGGTACCTGGTAAAGCAGAGGAAGTCGCGTGTTCCCCTTCTTGATTCCTCGGCTCGGTCGCGACTGCAGTTGTCACAGGTGCCTAAAGAAAACGAGGCAGGTGAGCCAGCTATCGGAGCCATTGTTTCCTGAGAGGAGATTCAACCAATACCTTTTCTTCTGAGATGGGCTTCTCAACCTGCTCAATCTCTTCGTCATCGTCACTGCTTGCGTATCCCACAAGACCAGCCATTTTGAACAGTCGTGGTAAAGGTAGAGGATAAGAATGAGCCTCGCTGAACGGCGACAAGTGTAAAGGATGTGGAACCGAGGCGGGTAATCTGAAACTCTTTTGGGATTAGCGCGGCTCGTTCGCTCGTGACTGACAGCCTCAGGACGCTGGCGCCTTGGGAAAACCTCGGGCTAACCACCCCAGACTTTTAGCCATCATCTTGCTGTACGTACAGTACAACTGTACCTGAGATTCAAGAGAATCCGCCCCTCACGACCTCACCCTTGTATTATCCATCGCCAAACCACGACGGCGCTCATCCCAAGGCTCATCGCAAGCTCCTTCTGGTACCGGGCAACTTTTCACCTTCGGTGTCAGCATCTGCGCCACCGACGACGCGCCGTTGGCACGCCAAGGCTTCAGACCCGCGTTAAAACGTAGTACTCACCAACGAAGTGTCCTGCTGAGCCTGCGAGACCACCAACAATGGCTCGGCTGAGAGACTCGCGCTCACCAAGTCCTGCAGGCAGCTCTCACAGTTCTCGCCGTCACCGCAAAGATGACGATCGCCGGGAACGGGATCGTCGCGATGACGGGAGGGACAATCGCCGGCGCACCAGGTCGCGCAGCCCTGATGTGAGAAGACAACACCGCAATCCCGGCGGCCTTTATTCTGACAATATTGTCCGTGACCAGCCTCGATACCGCGACCGCGATCGTGATAGAGACAACAGAGACCGCGGCCGAGACCGGGACTATTATCGTCGCAGAGAACGCTCGGTAGACCGACGCGGCGACGACTACTACCGGGGCGGACGACGAGACCATCGAGACGGAGATCGCCGCAGATCGCGAAACCGCTACGATGACAGAAACCGATCGCCCGACCGTCGACGAAACCGCAGCCGGGATAGCGATCGGGACTTCAGAAGGCGAGACGACTCCCGCGACCGCGTCCGCGGTCGCCGCGAGGGTACGGCTGACTCCCTTGCTCGCAGCAACCGTGAGGATGGCCGAAACCAGAGGACCCCGGTAGGCGAGAGTGGTAATGCCGTTGGCAACGAGGCCCAGAAATCCAAGATGAATGCTGCGCAAGCCGAGACGGACAAGAAGGCCGAGCGACTGGCAAAGCTTGAGGCGTGGAAGAAGAAGAAGGAGAGCGCCAGTCAGAAACAAAAGGAAGTAAATCCGAGTCAGACAAGAAATCTCTTGGCTGAAATGGACAAGAAGGCCAGTGGTGCGTCGTCAAAGACAGTGTCTCCGTCAGTTTCTGCTGCTGCTTCACCTGCCCAAACGCCAGCCACTGCATCTCCTATCGCCCCTTATTCCGGCAAGTTCGACCCCAAGGCCATCGCAAAGAAGTCGGCCGCGGCACGGTCGCACGATGCTACAAAGCCAGTTCTAGGCTCTATTGGAGGCCCACCAGAGAAGCTTTCTGTTCCAGTAAAGCAAGCAAGTAACGGTATGGTTGGATCCTCTCTTTGCACATTGAACTTGATTGATGAGATATGCGCAGCGTCGGCCCTCCCCGCCAACCGAGCCAAGGCCAGCGGCTTTGGCTTCGTCAAGAACCACCACGCAGAAACCGAGAAGCTACCTGCCAAGCGCAAACTCGATTTGGATGAGGAAGACACAACGAAGCGAAAGCTAACGAAACTTCCTGCTCTCCCAATCGAGGCTGACGATACTCCTTATGCTGATCAAGATGACGACGAGTCTGATGGAGACATCTTTGCCGAGAACGAAGAGGAGGCGGCGGCTGCAGCTCGCGCCGCTCACGAAAGGCGACTACAGTTGGAGAATCAGATGGATCAGGATGAGGACAAGACCACGATGGCAGAAATCCAGACCAATGGGGACGTAGTTGCGGATGATCCGGATGACAAGGCCGCGGAGCCTGAACAGATGGAGGTTGATGAGGAGGACGCTGTGGATCCTCTGGACGCATTTATGGCTGATCTCAAGCACATCGAGGTGAGGAAGCCGGTCAAGACATCAAAGACACAAAAAGTCCAAGAGCCCGAGGCCTACTTCAGCGACGATGAGTACAACTTCAACAAGCGGGAGAACGGCGACCCCAATGCGCTACTGGCCATGACGGCGAAGCGAAAGAAGAAGGACATCCCAGCGATTGACTACACCAAGATTGAGATTCAACCCATCAGGAAGAATTTCTGGGTGGAACCGGCCGAGCTGAGCGTGCTCACAGATGCCGAAGTCACTGACCTACGCCTGGAACTGGACGGTATCAAGGTCAACGGAAAGGATGTGCCCAAGCCGGTCCAGAAATGGGCCCAGTGCGGTCTCACGCGACAGACTCTGGATGTCGTCGACAACCTGGGCTATGAGAAGCCCACGCCAATTCAGATGCAGGCTCTTCCAGCTCTGATGTCTGGTCGCGATGTCGTTGGCGTGGCCAAGACAGGTTCTGGCAAGACGGTCGCTTTTCTCCTCCCCATGTTCCGTCACATCAAGGATCAGCCTCCGCTGAAGGATACGGATGGTCCCATCGGGTTGATCATGACTCCAACTCGAGAACTGGCTACTCAGATTCATCGCGACTGCAAACCATTCCTGAAGATGATGGGCCTCCGATCTGTATGCGCATACGGCGGTGCCCCAATCCGAGAGCAGATTGCCGAGCTGAAGCGAGGTGCAGAGATTATCGTATGCACACCAGGTCGCATGATTGATCTGCTTGCTGCCAACCAGGGCCGAGTCACCAATCTGAAGAGAGTAACATACGTGGTGCTTGATGAAGCTGACCGAATGTTTGACATGGGCTTTGAGCCTCAGGTCATGAAGATCTTTGCCAACATGCGACCGGACAGGCAGACAATTCTGTTTTCGGCAACTATGCCTCGCATCATCGACTCGCTGACCAAGAAGGTTCTCAAGAATCCGATCGAGGTGACGGTGGGTGGACGAAGTGTTGTGGCCAAGGAGATTGAGCAGATTGTCGAAGTTCGCGAAGAAACATCCAAGTTTTTGCGTGTCCTCGAGCTCCTTGGAGATCTGTACGACCGAGACGAGGACGCTCGCACGCTCATCTTTGTTGAGCGTCAGGAGAAGGCAGACGATCTGCTCAAGGAGCTCATGATCAAGGGCTACCCATGCATGTCGATCCATGGAGGCAAGGATCAGGTTGATCGCGATTCGACAATCTCAGATTTCAAGAAGGGTGTTGTGCCGATCCTGATTGCCACCTCGGTAGCGGCTCGTGGCCTCGATGTCAAGCAGCTCAAGCTTGTCGTCAACTACGATGCACCAAACCATCTGGAAGACTATGTCCACAGAGCGGGTCGGACAGGCCGCGCTGGAAACACTGGTGTGGCTGTCACGTTTGTGACACCAGAGCAGGAAAACTGTGCGCCGGGTATTGCCAAGGCACTCGAGCAGAGCGGACAGCCAGTGCCCGAGAGGCTGAACGAGATGAGAAAGGCCCATCGTGAAAAGGTCAAGTCTGGAAAGGCCAAGGACACGTCAGGTTTCGGTGGCAAGGGCCTAGACCGTCTGGATCAAGAACGAGAGGCAGCCCGTCTTCGTGAGCGCAAGACTCACAAGGCCGAGGGTGAGGAAGAGGAGGTCAAGGAGGACAAGAAGGAAGAGGACGACAAGGCAGAGAAGGCCCTCAGCGCGATCCGGGCGGCAACATCAAGCGTCCAGGCTCGTGAGGCGCAAAAGGCCGAGGGCGGCGCAGAAGCGAAGCCTGCACAGCCGACTGTCAACACCAACGTGGTCAAGGACAAGGCCAAGGATCCGCTGGACAAGGTCAGCTCGGCGGTCAGCGCCATCAACAGCCGTCTTGGCAAGGCCGGGCAGCTTCGTGCTGGTCAGCCCATCGACAACAAGGGCCCCGATGCCGGCGCGTTCCATGCGACGCTGGAGATCAACGACTTCCCTCAAAAGGCCCGATGGGCCGTCACCAACCGAACCAACGTGGCCAAGATTCTGGAGGCAACAGGCACTTCGATAACAACAAAGGGCAACTTTTACCCTGCGGGCAAGGATGCGCCCTCAGGGGGGGAGCCGAAGCTGTACATCCTTATCGAGGGCGACACCGAGGTTGTGGTTGGTTCTGCGCTGAGCGAGCTGACACGTCTACTGAGAGAGGGAACGATTGCGGCTGCGGATGCAGACAACAGAGCGCCAGCCAGCGGCAGATACACCATTACCTAGAGCCCAGGGTGTGCGTCTTTTGCCACGGCGGTGATACAAAGACAGGCTGCGTTTTATAGGACGAGGGAAGTAAGTGTACTTGTACAGGGCTAAATTGTTCCAACAAAAGGGCGTTGCGGGAGGGTTGTAGGAGATCAGGACTCTTGTGTAACGAATCTAGGGAGTCTTGCTTGGGTCGAATATCTACACAATGAATGACACGGGGCAGCAAAACATGTTCAGTTGGCATATGGATCCATGAATGTGTCTCGTGCAACGACATGGTTCAAGATGTGACGACGTTGTAGTGGAAGCAGTTCAGCTGCAAGGGACGGGCTGTTTGTTATATACCGGTTTTTGCGTGATTTGGGAGTTGACTCTATTCAAAATCCGTACATTGCCTCTTGACTAGCTGGATAGGTTGACATCTGCGAGTACCACCATAGATATATATGAACTGCAGGCGGATTTCAAAACGTCATAGCCTCCTCGCGGAGATGTCTCATCGTTGTATAGGTGCTAATTGTAGAGCTACTTTACTGCTTAGGTAGAAGGGAAAAACAAATCACCGTCCGTCATTCAAGCTGCTGCTGCTGCTGCTGCTGCTGCTGCTGCTGCTGCTGCTGCTGTCCAGAAACTGCGTGTCGTCATCGGTCGCATCTCAGTCGCCATCGTTGGATGCTCTCAGCATCACTCTTATCCAAAATCTGCCATATCACGACCAATTGCGAGCTTCGGCTGCCTCGTCGGCGTCTCGCGCGCGCAGCTGCTCCTGGCTGGCGTCCTTGAGCGTGTCTGAGCGTGTCTGCTTCTTCTGCGCCGCCAGCTGCGTCTGCAGTTTTCCGCCTGGTTTCGCGAACGCCTTGGCTCGAGCCTGGATGCGCATAGTTGTCAGTCGTCATGTCCCTAGCAATGCGCGCATCGCGAGCGCGTGCCCAAGATGTTGCGAATTTTACTGACCTCTGCAGCTTCGGCTGCTCTCCTCCTCGCGTCGACGGCGTCGCCCGATGCCTCCGCGGCCGGCGCTCCTCCCAGAGTCCGCGGCGGACCTCCCACCGTTGTCGGGACCGGCGCCGTGCCCGAGGCTGGAGGGGGCGCGGAGCCCAAGACGCGGCCGGGCTGTGAGAAGGCCTCCGGGTCTGATTTTCCACAGCAGTTGCCCATGTCTGGGTTCGGTCTGTCGCGAGCGGTGAGGGTGGTTGTCGAATCCGAGCGGAGAGGGGAGGGGGTCTATGCGATGGGGGTCGAAACGGTTAGGGTTTTCAAATGCGATGAAGCTGGTAGTTTGCGAATAGACAGCGTCGCCGCGGCGGGCGAGGCCTTGAGGTTTTTGCTTTCTTGGTGCCAAGAATCCGAGGGTTGAGGGGTAGAAGAGCGAGCGCTGCTGGGGTAGGTAGCAAGAAGCGATATTGGGTCGTTGCTGCGCCCCCAGCGAGGCTCAGTTGTTGGCGACGTCACGGTGCAGGGCCTGTGATACAGGTGCGCGTGACGGCAGGAGTAGGAAATCACGGGGGGGAGGTAGGTTGGTCAGAGGAACAGTAGACGAATAATAAACTTGTTGCTTGTTTTTTCCCCGGATCTTGAATACCAAGAAATGATCCATTCAATATCCCGAGACAGTTCTATCAATGTTATGGCGGAGCTTCGGCCAAGGGTCC
Organism: Fusarium illudens; assembly: GCA_013623515.1. Taxonomy (NCBI): domain Eukaryota; kingdom Fungi; phylum Ascomycota; class Sordariomycetes; order Hypocreales; family Nectriaceae; genus Fusarium; species Fusarium illudens. The sequence continues at coordinate 19,516 of JABFEX010000175.1, forward strand.
ATCCGGTGCGGAGGCGGGTGGGGGGAGCGG
>JABFEX010000176.1:1294-28273 GCA_013623515.1 Fusarium illudens
AAGAGATAAGACTTATTAGATATTATAGGTGGGCTGCACGGACTAGGTCACGTGACTAGGCACGTAGCCTATATCTTTATACTTATAAGTAGTATTTTTATTAACCTTTAGCTTACTATAGCGACGAGCTTCTAATAGCCTCTTAAGGAAATATATTTCTTAGCTATTAAACTAGTACTAGCTTTTCGAATTACTAATAGTATTATTAAGCTAGTAATAGCTTCTTTCTTTAGATATATTACTAGTCGGCGATAGAGACCTTATTAGCTACTTAAATAGTACTATTAATACCCGAGGCGATAATTCTAATTATATAAGCGAATTTCATAATAAAAGGTAAGAATATATAAGTATTTTAATAATTCTAGTATCTTATAGACTTTAAATTAATACTAAAAGGGCGATATAACTACGGCTCGTATATTAATATTATAATAACTTTAATAATAGTAGGGAAAGGCAATAATAAAAGAGGTATAGTTATCGGCTTAACGAGGTTTTAATATAAGATAGCGGGCCCGCTAATTTTATATGTTATAAGGTCTCGAGCTAAAATCCCTAATAGCCTGAATGCAGATTGGCATTAGGACCTAAAACTCCATGCCAATGAGCGTCGTCTAAGAGACTTCAGATGGTCGTTTTAGGCAATCCCCAACGTTAGTTTGTGCTTCTGGAAAGGATCAACCCCACGCTTTCATCTGGAGATGTGCTGCGTCGATGATTGATACTGTCTCCCTTCGAATGGCGTTGTCTTTTATATCCAGAGGGATTTCTCTCCTCCTGTCCTTCTCATACTGGCCAACTCCTCTTCATTGACTCTTACGCCACATCAAAGTCTACTCCCACAGCAATAACAGGCTGCCCGCGGCCATGGACAACATCGGCATTTACGGAGGGGGAGCCATTGGCACATTCACCTTTGGCTACGTATTTGTCTCCGCGATCGCCCTCCAGATCTTCTCCGAGGGATTCTTTCATGACGAGATCCTTCGTTCGCTCAGCTGGCGCACATGGACCTACGCTACCAAGTCGAAGAGCGGTGGCAAGTCACCTCCCAAGATTGCCACCCGCAGCGAAGACGCCGCCATAGACTACGACGACTTCCTGGACGAAGAGCCTCTCGAACGCATGGTCCAGCATGTATTTTCGCATTCCATTTGTCAACCGATCCAAAAGTTTCTCGTCGGCTACCTACGCGATCAGGCCGCAATAAAGCCTATTCGGCCTTGCCACTCACTTGACTTGTTAGGGGATTTCCCTTCGATGCTCCTCAGCAGCTTGCCTCTATTGGTTCCCCTCTGGATTTTTACTAGTTACTACTGGACTTCGCTCTTCGGGGTCATGATCTGGGAGCGCATCGGCTCGGATGTTGTGCATGGGCTCCTCTCTCGGTCTTTGGAATGTTTGCGATGGGGATGGGGTTTCTTGGGGGATTCATATCGGGCTATATTTCGCATTAACGGCGTTGTGGCAATGACGAAGGGGGCTCGGTGGGTGCTCCCATGGGCGGGCTCTGACGATGGACCTCTTGGTAGCTGGAGCCTTCTTTATCATGGCGCGAGACCTTAGGCCTAGTGACAGGCATATTTACGATGAATGAAGAATGAAGAATGGTATGATGTCAGAAAAGATTCACTATATATCTCTATTTTGGAGTGGTGGGATGCTTCTATACCAGTATCCGGTATCTTGGGGCAGAGTAGGACTAAATCTCGCTAGAAATTACACATTGGCTCATGATAGAATAAGAGGCGTTTGGCGTGGCAACATGTTTAAAAGTTTGTGCCTGGCTTGGGGATGGGATCTGACGGGAGTCGTCAGCAATGGCGACTCAGTTGCGACTATTTCGACCCATTCCAACGAAAGCAGCGGCGTCAGTTAGCGAGTCGAGTCAGCAAAACTTAAAGAGTCCACGTGTATTCCACGATCCACGGATGCTTTTTTGACTTTGGAAGACAAAGGCACCCGACAGGTTCGGATGACAATGGCACGAATGGATGGGTTCCCGGAAACGTGCATAGAGAAAGCCACACCCGACGCCACAGACTCTGCCTGCAGGAGCGACGCATCTTACCCCTTGACCTAAGCGGCTCTGGGCAGAAAGGGTATTGGACAATGGGAGCAGGAGACCACATCTCGACCATTTGTCATGGAGGAGACTCGGGCCAAACTCAAGCATGAAGCTATTCATGTGCTTCATTTTACGGGTCAATCAATCTCAGAACCGGCAGTACAAGAGGCCGATCACCTTGACAACGATCCACTGCCCGGCGAGATGTCAATGGGTTATGGAAGGGACTGAGCACATCGTGCGTGCAGAGAGGCTTGATGTTTCCCAGCGCCACACATGCACAGAAGAGACAGTTGCTCCCGTCAACACTCCGAATTGGGACAATTCTGGGCTCGAGTGCCCAGCGACGGACGCACTGGATCTGTCCGGATCAGAGACATGGTGTTGCAAACGCATGGCCGCCGCCTGAGATTAGGACGACAATGCAATGTGGATGGGGTCCCGATCCAGCCAGCCCCCGGCCAAAGGAGCCCAGATCCCGGACGCCGTGACCTCGAGACCGCATGGAGAGCTCGTCCAGTTCTGGGCATTAGTGGCCCTGCGAGGCCGGCCCTGGAGCGGATCGAAAGGCTGTTGGCCGCTGGAACGGCGGCAGAAATTGGCGGGTCGCTTAGGGCAGCTGTCACTGGCTGCTGGGTGGAGGTGCCCTGTCAGTGCACCCCGGCCGCCCTGAGTCGCAGGGCGCTCAGGGTCGCGTCGACCACCTGCAGCCGCTCAGGGCCGCCTACTGCAGCCGCCCACCTATGGAGTCCAGGGTCCGTCCATGTCGGCTTCCCCTTGATTGAACTTCGTGGAAGAAACTCGGAGACGGGAGTCAGACAACAAGAGGATACCTACCTACCCACAACCATCCATTCTCCAGCTGTGTCGGCCTCTCGGCGTCTCTCTCACCCCCTCTCTGCGTACCGTGTATTATTTGCCGTCGCTTTGCCATTCTCGTCCGCGCCCATCGACCGCCATTCATCCGCTGTCCTTAAGGTTTCCCTTGGATTCCAATCGCGAAATCGCCCCAGGAGCTTCAAGCTCGTCCCCCGTTTCAGCCTCTGGGACCACCCCTCGATGCCCCAACCATACTTTAGGTGCCTTGTTCACCAGGCTGGTCCTCTCTCGATCTTTAAACTCTGGGCCTGATCTTCGGCTTCGGTTCTACTCCCGTTGATACCCAGTACGCGACAGAGGGCCTGGTATTCCCAAGTGTCGTTGTCCTAGCGAATCCCCACCGCAAGCACTGGATTGTGTCTTGACTGCCCGTTCCAGTGCAGAGACTCGAGCTCTCCACCGTCTTGAGAGACCGGCATGGACGTCGACGTCCCAAAGAGCGGACATGAGTCTCTCCCTTCAACCGCGCCTACCGAACGAACTTCCATGATGGCCCGAGACCCAGGACCTGAGACCCCCAAGATGGCTCACGATTCTCTGGTTACGGTTCGCCTGTCAGAGCCCGAGTCCATCGTACTAGACTCCCCCATCACCACCCCGAGTCCTGATACAAATCAATCGACACCGACCAAGGTTCCAGCCTCCGACGAGGTTTCCATCTGCGAGACCCCCGAGCCCGGCCTTCTGCGGACCGACACGAACGAAGATAACGACGAAAACGAAGACGACGGTGTCAAGACTCCGAGCACGGAGGAGCCAGCAAACACGGGAAGTGTTCGTGAATCCGCAGCGGACATGCCGCCGCCGATCCTCACAACTCGATCCCTGCAGGAAGAGCTTGCCGACGATGGTCATGTTTCGGACGACCAGGAAGAGGTGGACTGGGAGCAGCTGGAGAGGACGGAGGATGAGCAGACCAAGGATGAAGAGACGGACAACGTGAGTGATTGTGACAACCGAAGCTTGAAACGCAGAAACTGACTTGAGCAGTCGACGGCATTGTTGTTGGCCCGGCTTGAACAGGAGAATGCAAAGCTGGCTACGAACCCAAAGAGCGTCAAAGTCCAAGCCGTGGACCGCGTCACTGCGGAGCGCAGCGCGGTCAGCAAACCTCGCCCACCCTCCATGGCCCAGCTTCGACAGATGGTCCAGGGACCAACGCCTCCTGCCCTGCGGTACTCAATGCTCCCTCCACCTCCCATGACAGACCTCGAGTTCTATGCCGCCCTGGTCAAGGACTATCAGCAGACGGCCGCCCGGCTACCGACGCTCCTCTCAAATAAGATCCGCAAGGGCATCCCGCCGCCGCTGCGTGGGGTGGTATGGCAAAGCATGTCCGGTGCTCGGGACGCCGTGTTGGAGGAACAGTATGACCGCTTCTGCGGTGAATCTAGTCCTTATGAGATTATCATTGGCAAGGACCTGGGCCGGAGCTTCCCAGGAGTAGACATGTTCCGCGACCCCGACGGAGATGGCCAGCGTATGCTTGGCCGTGTTCTCAAGTGCTTCAGTCTCTACGACACCAAGATTGGCTATTGCCAGGGGCTGGCCTTTCTGGTCGGCCCATTGCTGATGCACATGCCCGACAAGCAGGCCTTTTGTGTTCTCGTCCGGTAAGGAATCAGCCCCCAATCTCCCTCCCTCCCTTCCCATGCCAAGCCGGCAATCACTGACAAACAATCCAAGCCTCATGGAGCGATACGACCTGAGGGCATGCTTCCTCCCTGATCTCTCTGGTCTCCACGTTCGCATCTACCAGTTCAAGGAGCTGCTAAGGCAGAGCCTGCCGGTGCTGTCGAGTCACCTCGACGAGCTCCAGGTGGACCCTGCCTATGTCTCTCAATGGTTTCTGAGCTTCTTTGCCGTGACCTGCCCCTTGCCGATGCTGTTCCGCATCTACGATGTCATCTTCGCCGAGGGTGCTTCAGAGACATTGATGAGAGTCGCGCTATCCCTAATGCGGAAGAATGAGGCGCGACTATTGGCTTGCTCCGAGATGGAGGATGTGATGCAGCTTCTTCTGTCTCGTGGCCTTTGGGATTGCTACCACTACAACGCCGACGAGTTTGTCCAGGACTTTGCCGGTTTGACAAGCGTCGTGACTAGGGAAAACATGCAGCAGCTGGAGCAAAGCCACCGAGAATCCAAGACGGCCACCACCAATCCAGTTCGGGGATCAGAGATAACGACTGCAGCTAGCCGGTTCCTGGGCCGTATCTGGGCAACGTCTACCACCAGCCTGTCTCCCAAGTCGACCAACCTCAGCCCAGGACACACGGCGCCCGCAAGACCGCTAAGCATGCTGCGCCGTAGCGCTTCCAAACAGAGCCTTGCATCAACACTAAACTCAATGGAGGCCAGCTCAGCAAGCGTCACCAGCTCGACGTCGACCGACGCCACCACCGTCTCGAGGGATTCTTCCAATACCGAGGACGGAGGCATCGCGCGCGAGTCGACTCCGGTTGGCACCAAATCAATGATAGCTCATAAGAACACCGACGAGCGCAACCTGCACGGCCAGATCGAGGACTTGTTGACGGCGCTGAGCGAGCTGCAGCGCAACCATGCACTGTTGTCAAACCAGCTTCAGCGAGAGCGTGAAGAGCGACAGGAGGATCGTAAGGCGGTTCAGTCGCTTCTCAACGGCCTGAGGCGGAAGGCGAACCGCGACTCATCGTCGACTGAGTCGAGCGGTCCTCGGGTCACAGTCTCGTCTGCAGACAAGGACCAGGATCCGGAAGACGAGTCCAACGGCACCGAACCCAAGACTCCAATCTCTGACGAAAACGATGAGTCCAAACAGGAAAAGACCCAGGAAGAGTCTCCTTCTACTCAAGACCTGGAGAAACTGCTTGACATGGTGGAGCGTCGTTTCCAGACTGAGGAGGAACGACGTCGGTCTTCGATGCTCATATCGAAGGTGCAGCTGCGTGAAGAGCTATCTCATGCCAAGGATCAGCTCGCCGGCGCCATGTCGCAATCGCAAGAATACAACCGTCAGATTCATGACCTGAACCAGGAGATGGCCATGGTCAAGGAGCAGCTCCGGGAGAGCCATGCCCATGTTAGGACTCTCCATCAAGACAAGCAAAGGCTCGAGAAGCAGATGCATGGCTTGAAATCTCGAGTATCGGCCAGCTCTGCGCATGAGACAACCAGGGACCCGGAGGCGGACCGCAGCAGCAAGGCGAGCGGAGTTGGTCTGCGAGAATTCAAGCTTGGCCGCAGCAAATCGACGCCAACACAGTCTGAACCCGAGCCCGCGCCGACCACCACAAGCAAGTTCAACAAGCGAGTTTCGTCTCTGCCGCGGGGCCATGAATCAATCGTGCCGATGGTGACCACGACGGCGCCTGCGCCATCACCGAGTGAACATGAGGCATTGCTAGTGGAACTTGTGCAGGCCAAGACGGCTGAGGCAGTGGCCAAGCAGGAGGCAGAGGAGTCTCGGCAGAAGCTGGAGGCTCTGCGGAGATCTCACGGACTGGGTCGTGTCGAATCGTCGCACGGCTCCTCGGCATCGCAGTCCGGACCCGGGGGTGTGTTCGGCCTACTTACCGGTCACGGGATGGGCCACGGCGTTGCGGCGGCGGCGGCGGCGGCAAACGAGCCCCCGGCAAACAAGCCGGCATCGACGAATTCGGGATCGCCAGCGTCCGGAGGGTTCTGGGGCTGGCGGAGGTGAGCTTGATGAAAACAGCGGTTGCTTGTGGGATTTGGGTCCCAGCCAATACCAAGCCTCAGCCGCTTCGACGATGGGTCACGCGACATGCCTCTTATCGGTTTCCGGGGTCCGGGGACGTTTCTTTGTACATATTTGTTTGGAGGCACGAGTCCGTCCCTCATGTTTGTCGAGCGCACTTGTTGGGACGCCATGGCGGGAAACTCGGGGACTCGTGCAGTTTTGCTCTTGAGCCTGGACTGGGTTTTGTTTCGGCTACATTCCGCCCCTCACCATTAGTCCTTTCCTTGGTTTCCGCCGTACCTCATGTTATCATCATTGTCGTCATCTGTCAGGGCGTTTGTCTACTTTAGCACGGGAATTGGAGTTGAAGGCTGGCGCCGTCTTTTGGCGGCAATTCTTTGTTGGAAGTTTTTCTTAGATTCCCGCATGATTCGCGGATAGACAAACAGTTGCGCAGCATCTATAATTGAGACGAGAAAAGAAAAGAAAAGAAAAGAAACGAAGAAAAGAGAAACGATTTTGGCTCTTCGCAATGTGCCTCGTTGGAAATCGGAGACGGGTCCGGGGATCCAAGCAGGAACAGCAAGGTACCTACGTGTTGATGATGCAGGATCGGCTCTGGTTGACGGCATGGACAAGTGGGTTGGCCAATGGCAAGCCTCGAGAAGGTGCAGCTTCGAAAGGGAGCTTCCGAGTGGATGTGCGTTGCCTACGTGCAGTATTACCTATCCGGGTTTGGACTAATCATGAGGTTGTTCAGACAATACATACAGTATCAGACAAGGGACGAGGCGTTGATTCGAATGCTGGGCTCTTGGGAACTAGGTATCATGGAGATTTAGACGAGTTGCAACCCTGTTGCTGTTGTCTCTTTGCTCTGAACCCCTTATCTCTTTGAAGACAACCTAGATAGTTGCCGTGCGCTACTCGCAATAACATGAGGCCTGTGCTTTGAGAACATCCCGGTTGTCTTGTTATTTTTTTCCGCCTCCAGTCTTAGCCCCATCAGAGGAGGCCCCCCTTTTTAGCGTGATTATCACATGCATTGACAAGCTGGCTCACCTTGAAATGACCAGATCATCATGTCAAGGCATCATTCACCCTATTCCCTGCCAACGGCTGCAAGGGGTGTTTGTTCAGGCAATGGGCAAGCAGTGGTCTTTAGGCGAGTTTCTTTCATTTTTTTTTCCTGGCTGAAAGGAGTAGGTAGGTAGCTTGTCGCCTGCACTTGTTGTCCTGCCCTTGTGGCACGCTTGGAACTGGAATGTCGTCGTTTCAGCGCTGCGATGACGGGATTGGCCTTGGTGCCGGATCTGCTCGGACGTTTTGAAAGTGATGGGTGGTGGGTGACTTGGCAGGTACACGCAGCCATGCGTCTCGTTGCTAGGCGCCCGAGGTCCCCCTCGGGTCCTGCCGTTGCGTCGCAGTGCGTCATCCAGAGCTAATGAGGGAAGCTCCACCAGGTAGGATTTTCTGGACCAAGAGCAGCGAAAAAAAGCAACGCCAGCCCATCATGGATCCAAGCTCCATCGTCCCAGCTTGCAGGAGGGGAGGGAGGCACAAAGAAATGGAGGGCAACGGGGAAAACGGTCTTTGATGCCCGTCCGTTGATGCCGGGCGTTGTTCAGCGTCCTGCAGTGCGTGCTGCCGCTCCACTAAAAACCTGCTCTCAGGCCTCTCTATTGCTGTGCTGTGAAATTGTCACTGTAATAATTCCCGTTTTTTTTTCCTGTTGTTGTCGAGCGTCACTGCCGTCACTGGTTTCCGTGCCTGCCTTCCATCCAAAACTTGGTTGCTTCCAATCTGTCCTGTCCCCCTCCAAGACCAAAAAGGAAACCTCTGAGCAACGTCATTCCTCTCCCATTCTTCTCCTTCTTCCTCCTCCTACATCACCATACAATAATCGCAAACCTCTTCCCCCGGTCGACGACTCCAGTCAATACTATTCTCCTGTCCTCAGCTGCACTCATCAGGTACGTCTTCAGCATCCCAGACCCGTCTTCTGCTTGTTCCAGGGGTGCTCGTCTCGCTTGCCTTGCCCGTTTCTCTCACACGACACCCCCGACCGCCCCTTATCGGCAGACAAAAAAGCTTGAGACGGCGCGAGCACGCAGGCAGAGCGAGCGAGAGCCACAGGGAGCGCGCGCGGGCGAGACAGAGACAGCTACGTAGCTCCTCTCAACCTCCCTTGTCAATCTACCCTGCATCAATCAAAGCTTCCAAATTCTCGGGCCACTTTTGCTCACGTCGCCTTTCGCTTCCTGCAGAACATCTCCATCCTCTCCCGAATCACCTCCTATCCACGCAACGCGCGCCCGTCCATCGCACTCCTCCGCCTCTCCAACTTGCCCGACGGTCCTTCTCAGCGAGCGCAACAACTTCCAGACGCCCTCCTCTCCTCGCCAGATCGTCGAAATGGCTGATTCCGCCCCGGCTGTCAACGGTGGCTCTCTCCTCGAGACCACCAAATCCAGTGAGGTGCGTTGTTGATGCGCTGTCCTCGTACGGGACATCTCGGACGCAGCTTTTTGCTAACCATGTTCCACAGTCTTTTCCTGTTCTTTTTGCACCACCGCAGCTTCGATCGCAGCAATATTCACCGTTCACGCTTCTTTCTGTAAAACAACATGGCTGACCTTGCTACTCCAGACGCCGCTGCTGCGTACCAGTCCGTCACCAACGGTACGGGCTCCTGCTTCACCTCTCCTGACATCTGGCATGTTTTTGCTAACGCCGTTTCCCCCAGGCCCCGTTGCGCAGAACGTCTACGACCATACTCAGAAGGCTTCCAACGAGCTCTCCAACCTGGCTGCTGCTCGACGCACTCCCTCGACTCCCGCTGCCACTGGCCAGCCTCTCACTCACTACCACTCCTTTTTCTCCGAGCTCCTATCTTGGAACAACCCTCGTAAGTTAAGCTCCTTTTGCCGTCTAATCTGACTTGGCTGACAAGCTCGTAACACAGGAGCTTCCGCTATTGCCTACGTGACCATCGTCTCCCTCATCTTTGCCGCCCGATACTTGGATGTCCTCCGATGGGCTTTCAAGGTTTCGTGGATGGTCCTTGGTGTGACCATCCTCGCCGAGGTCGTTGGCAAGGTTGTCCTCAACAACGGTCTGGCTACTCAGGTTCGCCCTCGTCGATACTACACCGTTCCCCGTGAGACCCTCGACCACATGATTGGCGATGCCCACGAGCTCGTCAACTTCTTCGTCATTGAGGCCCAGCGAATCATCTTTGCTGAGAATGTCTTTGCTTCTGCTGCTGTAAGTGCTCGCGCGAGAGCTACATGATGGACGCAACTGACATATCGCAGGCCTTTATCTCTGCTTTCGTCTCTTACTACCTCGTCAAGCTCGTTCCCTACTGGGGTCTTGCTGTCATTGGCACCACCGTCGTTTTCTTTGTGCCCCTGGTTTACACCTCCAACCAGGAGCTGATTGACGAGCAACTCCACCATGCCTCTGAGCTCATCAACTCGCAGACCGCCCAGGTTCGAAACGTTGCCTCGAAGCAGATGGAGCAGGTTTCTGCCATTGGCAAGCAGTACGCCGGCGACTACAGTGGCAAGGTCCAGGACCTCCTCCGAGGCAAGAACAACAACTCCTCGCGCCAGAAGATTGAGAAGCCCGTCGTTCAGGAGCCCGAGTTCCCCTCTCCTCCTACCGAGGACCCCATCAAGTCGGAGGAGGCTCCTCAGATTCCCACCCCAGCAGCCCTCAAGGAGGAGATTGCCGAGCCTACTGCCATCGATGCGGAAATTCCCGAGGTTCCCAGCGAGCCCGTCGTCGCCAACAAGGAGCCCATGATTGCTTCCTAAGCAACCGATACGATGCAATTTCCACGTGTACACGAGCTGAGTAAAGGCATAGCTGGCCTAGGCAATGAATGTGTTTGATGGCATTTGGGGGCGCATGCCTTTCCTTTAATCGAGGGCAAGGGATTGATTGTCAGATTGGAATCGGGCGCGAATTGGTTTTTGGGAGCATGCAATCCTTGGCATGCAATGCGAGAAACGACTCTAGTCGAGGGTGATGAAAGATGGTTTAAAATATGGATATGGGCTGGGCAGATGCTGGTTTCTGGAAGAAGGATGAAGAAGGGTCCGCCAGCTGGAGGAGGCTCTTGATTAATGTGTCGTTGATGGTTTGATGGAATGGAAGCCAGCATCTGGCCCGAGGCTTGTTTTTGCGAGTGTATGCGAATGCGTGCGTCTTCTTGTCTTTGTTTGTTTCTCGAGGATTGGTGTTTAGGATTGTATACTGTGTATCCTTGTTGCAGAAGGTCGAGGCCGTTGCGCGGACGTAACCTTTGAGCTGAGATGCACAATTACAACTTGTATTCTTATAATTGGCGTGTTGTCTCGAGATGGATTCTATGCAAGTGATGTGTGGAGTTGAGTTGAGTTGTGAAGTTGAGTTGTGAAGTTGTGTTGATAGTTGAAGCTTATGGTTGAAGCCAAGTACTAATGCAATATATTCAAGTTTTATTCTCGAAACGCCAACCCCAAGAGGTATACATCTACTTTTTCTACCATTCCCCATAGACTGTCGCCAACTGACAAAGCCTAGACATGTACGGTCCTCTGACTTACTTCCTTCGCTTGCCACCCCCTCCATCTTCGCCAGCAGCGCGCTTCCGGCCATTCTTGCGCCAGAACTCCTTCGTCTCGCGCTTCTCGCGGGCCTCCTTCTTCTCCTCGTTATCGGCGAGCTTCTTCTGGAAGGCGGCACGGTTCTCGTCCTTCTTGGCGCGGCGCTTGGCGGCGGCGTCGTTGCGGATGGTGAGCATCTGCTGCATGAGGGCGCGGGCCTTCTTCTCCTCGGAGCCCGAGGCCAGGACGACGGCGCGCTTCTTCATGTAGGTGTCGTGCTTCTGCTTCTTGGTCTCGACGATCTGGGACTTGAAGGGCAGGTCGGCGGCGAGGGCCCTGGGCACGCGCAGGGGGTTGAAGTGACGGGTCTCGCGCTCGATGGACCGGTACTGGCTGTTCTTGAGCTGCGGGGCGACGGCGCCCTGGTCGCGGCGGACCTCGCCCGTCAGGCGCATGGGCTGCCAGCCGATGAGGTTGGTGACGGGGTTGTAGAAGCGGTGGGGCTTGACGGGGTACCAGGCGCGCAGGAAGACGATGTCGCTGAGGAGGATCTTGTCCTCGAAGGTGGCGCGGAAGTGGCCCTCGGGCTTGGACAGGGCGCGCTTGATCTGGCCGCGGATGCCGGACACGGTCTTGATGGAGGCGCCCTCGAACTTTGCAATCTCCAGCGACGAGTTGAACATGTCCTTGATAAAGGCCGTGTTCTTGTAGATCTTGGCGGGGGTTCCGGTGAGCTTGAGCTTCTTGACGATCTCGGTGGACTCGTCGACGCTGAGGATGGTGCCGGTGGCGGCGATGCGGAAGCCGGCGGTGGACCCGGAGAGGGAGTTGAAGCAGACGAAGCCCGTGTTGGGGGCGATGAGGGGCCCGTAGATGGTGCCGAAGCAGTGCATGTGCTCCGGGGTGTACTTGAGCATGCGGTTGCGCGTCCGCGAGTCGGTGGTGCTGTAGATGGGCATGGTCTGGAAGCGCCGCCAGCCGAGCGAGAAGATGAGGGGGTCGTTTGTCTTGAGGATGCGCTTGTGCCATCGGTGCCGCTTGACGCGGACCTGGAGGTAGCCGAAGCGGTCCTCGGTCGGGGAGAGGCCGCCGACGACGATGGGCCGGCGGGCGTTGAACAGGGAGACGAACTCTGCGGGGACGTTCTCGAGGATGATCTTGGCGTACTTGCCGGCGCGGTGGCCCTCGACGGCGGTGCGCTGCCGGTCGTCGAGGTTGGAGAACTCGTCCTTGTTGATGTCGAGCTGCTTCTGGATCATGGCCTTTTGCGCCTCGTACCAGTCGTCCTCGCCAAACTCTTGGATGTCGCCGCCCTCCTTGCGGGCGTTGGACTTGTCGTTGAGGAAGCCGTCGCGGTCCTCCTCCTCGAACCGCATCTTGAGCTCCTCCTTTCGCTTGGCGTTTCTCTCTCGCTCGGCCTCGATATCGTCGGCCGTGTCTGGCTTCTGCTCTTCGGGCTTCTGCTCCTCGGCTTCGAGATCTTCGAATACGCCGTCGCCTTCGTCGTCAGAGGCTTCTCCGCCCTCCATATCATCATCGTCATCTGCGTCGTCGTCGTCTCCCGCGGCGAGAGCTGTTGATGTGAACTTGCGACGCAGGGCCTCGACGGGCCTCTCCTCTGCCCACTTTGCCGCGAGGTCCTCGTAGTCGTACAGGGGTATTGACCTGTCCTCGGCAGCGTCCTCCTTTTCCTGTTTTGACTTTTTGAAGAAGTCGTCGTCGTCGTCCTCGATGTTCTCCTCGTCGTCCTCATCCTCATCGCCCCTCCACCGCTTCAGCGCGTCTTCAGGGGTCATCGAGTCGTCATACATGAGCCTGGCCAGGTCGCCCGTGTGGTATGCGCGTCTCTTACCGTGCAGCTTCAGGGCGTTGCCCGTTAGGTTGTCCTTCCACCGCAGCGCTGCGGCTTCTTCGTCCGAGTCGTACTCTTCGTCGTCGTCGTCGTCCACTTCCTCGGCCTCGGACATTGAGCCTAGGTCCGAGTCGCTGTCGGCAAATTCAAGATCGTCCTCGTCGACATTCTTATCGGCGTCCTTGCGGAACATCTTGCCCAGCTTGCCTTCGTTGAACTCGACTTCGGCATCCGAGTCGACTTCATCGTCGCCACTCACAGAGCCCTCGTCGTCCTCATCCTGCTCACCATCCTCTTCTTCGCGCTCAGCAAATCGAGCTTTACGCTGTGTTTTCCTTCCCGTATCCTCTTCTTCGGGCACCGCTTCAACCTGCTCGCCACCCTTGAAGAGTTGGACGCCGCCTTCCATCTGACCCAGGAGTTTCCGCTCAGCCTGGAGACCGACGATCATCTCCTCACCCTCTCCTCGCTCGGCGTTTTCCTCGTCCTTGTCAAAGGTGAAGCCCTTCTCTCGCGTGATCCAGATGGCATCGCCCTCAATCTTCAAACCGCTACGATCTGACATGGGCGCATGCATCTTCTTCTCCTTCTCGTCCAGTCTTCGTCGTCCCGTCTTGCCGCTGATCTTGGCCAGAGCCTGTTCCATGGCGGGGGTTGGACACGGGTCTGGTAGAACCTCCATGTTGGAGACCGTAAAGTCACCCAAGCCAGGAACGTGTACCCGCTGACCCTGCGACGCAAAGTTTGTGCCTCGTAGATATCCCGACAAGACAATCGATCGGTCGCACATGGGGTCCTCCTCAATCTTGGTAGGATGCGTGATATCTCGGAAGCTGTCGACGATGGAGTAGGGGTGCGAGTTGCGCCAGATGAGCGGACGGGGGTTCTTCATGACGGAGAGGAAGCGCGACAGGTTGTGGATTTCACGATCGGGGTACCGGCCGTTCATGACACCGGAGAGGTAGAAGAGATGCGCGCCCTGGTACAGCTCGGTCCAGAGCCTCTTCTTGAGCCTCTTCTTGGCATCCTTGAGCGCCTGGGGCTTCCGGAACAGGTCGAGATGGGTCAGGATGCCGAAGACGTTGCCGGGCATACCCGTGGCGGCGAGGATGTTGAGGAACTCCATCGTCTCCATCTCGAAGCCAAAGTTTCCGTCAATCATGAGGAGGACAATGTCGGCCACCTTGGCGATGTCGACCATGGCCTCGAGCTCGTTGGGGCATTCGACAAAGGTCAGGCGCTGCTTCTTGGACGTGACGACGGTGATGGGGCCCTGAGGGTCGGATATCGTCTCCTTGGCGTACCGTCGGACGAGCGACTTGAGGAGGGTCGTCTTGCCTACGCCGGGAGGACCGACGATGGTGACGAGGCGAGGCGGGGCCTCGTCGGGCAGTCGGTCGACGAGGGGGACATGGAGGCGCTTTTCCCTGATCTATTCGCAGTCATCAGCATGATATACCGCCAGCGGAGCCTGCGCAACGTGTGTCCTACATCCTGCGATCTCGCCGCTTGTCGTTGAAGCTTGCCCGGGTTAGAGAATGCGAAGGCCTTGGGATTGCGCTCTGCGGTTCAAGTCAGCTCATGCGCCCTGCCCGCGGATTTCAGTTAATGAAACAAACCTCCCGTGTGCGGCTTCTTCTCCTTCCTGTCCTTGGACTTGCGATGCGGCTTGTGTACTTGGTCCTCCATGGTTGCGCGTCCTTGGAAGGCTTCCACGGTCCATCAACCAGCAAGCAAATGGGGCCTGTCGCTTTCAAGCCAAAAATTTCCATGGTCTTTGGGAAAATTTATCCGATAAGGCGATAAGACATTGAAATTGGCTTATCGATAAGATGCGGGGCGTCTGGCTGAGCGCGAATCTAATTGGCTAGTAAGCGCGCATCTTGACTCAAGCCTTCTTTCATCAGCCACCTCCAGCCACATGAGGCTTCTCTGCACTTCAACTCCAAAAGTTCCAGTCGACTTGTCGAACTTCCTGTTTAAGCATGGATCTTATCGACCTGCAGGACCAACTCGCACTTCGGCGTGACGTACCCGTCGTCGTTTCCCCGTGATTTCGTCTAGTGCGTTATTTCATGGACCAACATGGGCTATCGGCGGCCAGGTGTCGATGGGAATCATGAGAAGGGCGTCATGACCTCCTTGTCAGACGGATGTTGACTTCGGGTGATGTGACTTGTGTGGCTTCTATGATTGGTTCTGAACCGGAAGAATGTTTCTAAATAGGCTTATCATTGGGAGAGACAGCACCTTGGATCGTCACTCAAAAAGTCCCCAATCCTTCACCTCACGCCAGCAGTTTCCGAGCTAAACCGCTTGTCAACCACGCATAAACCGTAAGAGTCGAAAATTTTAGCATTAAGAGTCGCAAATGACTCTCACGGGACAGCATATAGTCATGGTTGGCTGGATGATACGACCCCCCTGCATCCCATCCCCCGCAAGTTCTCAGGCTACGCTCATGCACACCTCGTCTATCGAGGAGGCACGGGAGGGTCTCGTGCATATCTTGCGTGTCTCGCTTACACCTCCTTTTCGTCAGCCTTGTGCGTGTATCTGCACGCTCCCTTGTTAGTTGCTTACGATGGTGTTGCTCGCTGGTTGCCTTGGGCTGTAAAGCCGGATCAAGTTTTCGTCATGACTCACGCAATCCTCCCTGGGAAGTGACAATGCTGCTACGCAAGGCAACTCCGCAGTTGACGTTTCCATGTCTATACTAGAATAGTTGCAGATTTGCTGGAAGGGCTGTCATTGTAATCTCAGGCTTCAAGTATAAAGAGATGGGCATGAGGCGCCCTATGGACTTCATCTCAGGCCAAATTGTAGCAACAATCACATACTCACACTCTTAAGCTTGATTGAATCCAAGTTAAAACTCCATCCACAATCATCAACCAATCCCAGTACCCAGACAACTCGACCAAGATGTCCAATCCTGCCGGCAACGACACTGCTACCAGCAGCACCTCCAGCTGTAAGGACTCATATAGAGAAAGCTGGACAACATACTGATTTTCAACCCTAGCTAAAATGAACCCATCGTCAGACCAGTACACAAGCTCCAAGGCTGCGGACCCCGAGACAGCTTCCATTGCCACCTTCTCTTCAACCGCACCCCTGGTCAAGAAGGACAAGCAGAAGCAGAAGAAGGAGACCGAGATCGATGTTCAGAAGCTACAGGAACAGGCGTTGCGATCACAAATACGGTTCAGCATGTAGACGGGAGCCTTGACGAGGGCGACCAGGAGCTGCAGTAGTCGTGAAGGCGAGATGCTTCGAGGAATGGCTTGGCGTTGGATATCTTGGGCTTTCTGGGTCGTCATTCACCAGACAATGCGACTTAGAGAAGGGAGCGATGGGTATCTTTCGCTATGAAAAAGACTAGGATCAGTAGTCTTGAATGAAACTGATTCTTTTATTGTTCTTTGTAGCCGTCCTTAGAAGCTATCGTTGAGAATGTCCTCGTTCATCTTAACCATGGTAGGGCTATACTCGGATGAGTTTGGATCGACACCGGCGTCCAGGAGAATATCGCCAACAATTCTCTGGCTTGCCTCTCGTGCTAAAATGCAAGTTAGCTACGATATCCTTGCTGAAAGATACATTGATCGACTTACCAGGTGTCTGTAAAAGTTTAGATGGGGGCAGGGCAAACTGGATCGTCTTGGGTGGACTCATGCCAGCATATAGATCAAGATCCTCATCTCCCTCGTCGCTGTCCCAATCAATCTCATACTTGTTCTTCCCACTGGCGATGGTGCTCTCCTCGGCAAAGACATCTCGCGTCTTCCTTGCCGTCGCCGGCGTCTGCACGCTGACACCCGGTGTTCTGGGGCCCTGCGTCGCAGCCGCGAGGCGCTGCCGGGCGTTGCTCTTGTACGGTGACATGAAAGCCTCGCTGCGGAGGGTGGGCACCGCCATCTCGGGGGACGAGCCAGGGGAGTCCTTCCACGAGGGGGTCTCTCTCTTGGGCTGGGCGCTCTTGAGGGGGGAGATGCGCAGGGCGGGCTTGTGCGGTGTGGCTTGGATGCGGTAGTTCTTGTCGAGGAGGCGATGGAGCAGGGGATCCTTGTGAGGCTGCGCCGATTGCTCATCTGTATAGTCGTCTTCGAACTTGTTCCGCGGCGTCATGGCCATGTCTGGCAGTCTGGCGGTGTGCTGCGCAAACAAGACGGTCGAGTCCTCGTTGTCCTGGAGCACAGTTGTGTCGTCCTCCTCGCCCTGCATCTCTCGCTTCATAGCTTCGTACGGGGACTCCATATCGGAGAAGCGTGTCCTTGTCTTGGACGCCGGTGGTCGGGGGGTGCTGCCCGAGAGCTCGGCATCGTCGAGGAGGGAGTCGTCGGCGTGGAAGGTGGAATGCTCGGCGCCGGTCGTGGCCGTCATGTCCTCGTCGTGATGGGTGGTGTAGTCTGCGGTGGTGTCTTCCCTCATGGCCGTGCTCTCCTCCACGTTGGTCGTCTCGTCATCGTTTGCGAGCTCCTCGTAGCCGGAGAGGGAAACGTTGGCCGAGGCCTCGAAGAATTGCTTCCAGAACTGGAGGCTGTGAGCTTCAGGCGTCTTCATCGGAGGGGATCAACTATACCTTTGACGCCTCCCATACGGCGCGGGAATGATCTCCATATTGCTCGACTAGCGGAAGGATGCTCGTAGTCACGATGCGATGCGACTTGCTGAAGTTGTGATCGATCTCTGCCCATTTTAGCACCCAACCGGACAAGACCAGGGCCATCAGTACCTTGAAGGGTGAGAGTAATGGACTGTTCGAGTCTCTCAAGCTCCTCTGTCAAAGACAGATTACGAGCTGCAGCGCTTGGTCGAGACATGGTTTGTATCGCTCAGCGGATTGTGAAGGTTGCTATGATGTTGCTTGCTTGTTTACTGGGCTCATGATAAATTGGATGCCCGGGCGCGTGGGGACGCGATGAGGGGCAGCCTTGGCGGGCCTCCACTGATATTTTGGCGGGGTACATTGCATAGGCACTATATCACCAAGGCATCTCATCGAAGTATATTATGCCCAATTTCTTCATGTGCGACCATGATCCAGTCAATTCTAACCCTTGGTGTAATATTCGTTCATCTCCAGCTTCATCAGAAGTTGGGCCACCATGTGATCTTCTCCAATGCCCTCCTGCTTCAGTCCCAGGTCGTCCGACACCTTGTTGCTTGTTGATCGACTCTTTTCTGTCAATGCCCGACAGACGGTGGCGAAAATCTGCACTTTTGTCTTGAAGTTTTTGTACAGTTGCCTGATTTGTTCTCGTGTTTCTTCAGCGCTGGTGCTTTGACCTATACCCATCGCTTTCGTTCGAGAGAATTTGGCGTACGCCAATAGAGATACAAATATTTCATCCAGGAGCTTCAGGACTGGCTGTTGTCGCTTTCTGAGGAACAGAGAAAGCATAATCCGGTCTAGGACTCGCGAGTGGAATTCTCGAAGCCTGTCTGGACTCTCCACCGTTTCAGGGGTGCTGTTGGAGCCTGGGTTGTTCAGATCTGACTCAATCTTGTCCAGCCTGGTTTCGAATGCTTGCCAAGGAATGGCAATGCCCGAGTCGAAGAAGAATGAAGTGATGCCTGACACGAAGTGATGTGCCTCTCGAGCAAATCGATATGAGATGTCCTCCGGGTCGTCCCAATGGCTGGTTCTGGCGTTGACGTCCCGGAAAAGCTGGTTGATTACATAGAGCATCCTCAGGATTCTCAGCAGAAACTTGAAGATGCGATCGTATTGTGTCAAGATCACCGGTGTGATGATGCCGGAAAGGGGAGCTGGCGCTTTGTATGACAAGCGGAGAAAGTCGAGAGCCTCTAGCGAATCTGGATTTAGGCACTTCTCAATTTCCTCTTCAGACAGATCTCGCACACTGAAGCTCAAATCTCCTGGCAGTTGGGTTGAATCCCTCGATATGCTGGTCAACTTTTCCTTGGCAAAGCCATTGTCGGATGTGAAACTCTCAGCCAGCACTCCCATAAGAGCGAGCCGCAGCTCAGAGCTTGCGGGCGGCCAAGTGTCTCGGCCTCCAAGACGAAGGCCCATGACGCCGCCCTGTCGTGCGACTCCAGCTTGTCGCTCGGCTGTCTCCAACTCGGGGTCGAACAAGGCATGAGACAAGCGACTGACAAAGAGCCCATTTCCGAACATGTGGAAGTCGCGGTGCATTTTAAGGTGGCTGCGCAAGTCATGGTTACTAAACAGAAGCCGCAGACTCTCTTGGTTGACCACATGAGATTGGGCAGAAGCAATGCCGCCGAAGGATAATACTGGGAGCAGCGACCAGTGAGGTGCAAACTCGGGACTTTGGGTGGGAGGTCGATAGGCACCGGAGAGTCGCTGGCGAACAACTTGGCTTAGTGAATCCTCGACCCCATGATCGGGTGGAGGCTGGTCGAATTGATCAATGGACGCCAACAGTCGCTGCTCCATTTGAGTTTCCTCGACACCATGGTATTGTAATTCAGCCCCGGAAGCGAAAGGAAGCAAGTAGCGCTTCGGAAGGAGATCAGGCTCGTCGTGTTGGTCTGGCTCCTGATGCGTCCTGGCCTTTTGAACCGCCTCAAAGAGATTCTCTCGGTACTTGTTGACCCGAGCCTCGAGGTTGTGAATGGCGTCCCAATCGTAAAGCCAGCCGGCTTTGGGGGGTCGAGTCACGTCAAGGATATTGGGCGTCGCCAAGGGGTGTTCTGGGTGACATGTCCTAATGAACCGCAGATTCTTGCCCGTCTCAAAGATGGACTTGGCGATGTCGTATGGCATAAAGTGAGGCATCTTGTTCTCATCCAAGCGAAAGTCGATGTCTTCCACCTCTTGTCCAAAGTCGTCCATGTATTTCTCCTTGTCGACCTTGACAAATCCCTTGCTCTCTCCCACGTTGGCTTTGGTTAGGGGAAGGCCCTCTTCCCGCTTGGTCCCAATCCATTCTTCTAGGAACTCAATCCAGGGCTGCGAGACTCGTTGCAAGACCTCGCGCATGATTCCACGTAGTTGTTCCTCGCCATAGTCAACTGAATAAGCTTCGTGAAATACATAAGAGAGGACGTGCTCGTCCGTGTAACCCTTGCGAAATTTGGATGTGAGTCTGCGAAAAGGGGTCAAGATTGCCAAGAGCCCTTTGACAGTTGACTGAAGTTCCAAGAGTGATCGAGGGCTCTGGCCGTGGACAGCCACATGCTGCTGGACATCCCTGAGGACCTGATCAAGGGCACCAGCCAAAGCGACACCACATCGGGTAGAGCGCTTTGAATATGTGGTTTGGACAAAGGACTGGAGCTCCAAGAACGTCGAACCACACTTGTGACACTGCTTCTCCAATCCTTCGAGGACATCTCTTGAATACCCGGAAACCCGCAAGCTGGGCAAAGCTGCCGCCAAAGGTTGTCCCTTTTCCGGCTTAAAGAAAAAGACCGATTCTTGCCCGAGCGCGAGGGCAAGTAGCGAGGTAAAGTATGCCTTGGCATCGATAACAGGTACATCGGAGTTCTCGAGTTCCAGAGGGTCCATCGACCAGGTCAGGAGGGCATCGTAGACTCCAGCACCGGCTTCGGTTACCATATGCGGCTGGCCAACTGTTGCTGTACCAGCGATGAAGCCATCCCAGGTTTTGTGTTCAGCATCCTTTTCTTCCGGGTCGTCGATATCCATCCATAGATCGCCTGCGGGTTCTGCATCATGGGTGCTCTCCTTGGTCGTCGGGGCATCGTCGGAGATGGCGGTGACTTCGGGCTTGGCCTCTTCTGGCTGTAGGGACGGTAGTTTGAAGAAGCCATTTTTCTCAACGGCTACTGATGATATTTGGACCAAATCGGATTCTAGATTGTCTGGATAGATCATTAGCAGAGTTCAAGTCAGAGACGATAGAGGGCTTGACTTTTGAGACTGGGCGAGAAGAAGGGATTCGTGGTATCATGGTCACCGTCTAGCTGCGCCAACCATTTCGACGCCTTCCAGAGGTCGGGCACCTCGAAAACGGCTGCTAGATCATCAGGTTCAGCCATGACTGCTATGTTGGTTCGAGTAAACAATCGAGCATCGTTCAAGATGCAGCGAGGGTTGTATGGATGGTTAAGTTGGAGCTGTTGTACATGAAGCTTCCATAGGTACGTTGAGGTGGGCGCCTGCCCATTCAATTTACGCGAATTAGGCGGCCCCGCGACGCGCTTCAGCGCTTTTCTTGGCGCGTTCCAGGGCCTTTCGCGCTAAGCATGTGCTGAACTTGCTGAGCTCCTTCCAGAACACCGCGGGCAGCGAATCGCGGATGATTCCACCACACCTTTTAGAGGGCAGCTCATGATCATACAGAGCTTGGATCCTACAACTATTTTGCCTGGGTATCTTTAGCATCAACACCAAAAACGGAACATCTGGCAGTGCTGCAGCCAAGGCACATTCCACTCGTTCTACCCATTAGCACAATCACAATGGCGCCCAGGAAGCGTGCCCGCGCCAGCACCCAGACGGCGGCGACGCCAACGCCTGCGCGCGACGACGACGCAATGGACGTCGATACCCCTCAGGCTGGCGATCAGGAGGAAGCCACTGAGCCCAAGGAACCCGACAACAATTTTAACGATCTTTGGACGGATGACCAAGTCGCTTCTCTATTCAAGGGCGTAATTCGCTGGAAGCCAGCCGGTCCGTCCTGCATCTCCATCCTCCTCAACATCTTCTAACAGCTGTCTGTAGGGATGCACAGGCACTTTCGAATGATAGCAATCTCGGAACACCTGCGGAATCACGGCTTCGACCCCGACTTATACCCTCACACACGCATCCCCTACATTTGGCAGAAGCTTCGGACATACTACAACCTCGAAGTCATCGATGAGCGAGAGAACTTTGACGAGGATGATACGGAGGACCGATACGTCGAGTTCTCGCTCCCCAGGGCGCAATTCTTTGACGCCATGATGCAGCGCGCACACGCCGATCCTAGCGAAGCGCCAACATCTCCTGCGCAACTGGACCTCTCACCACCACCTTCGTCCCCGGCTAAGAAGCGGAAGCGAGGCGACACCAAGACTAGAGGTACTTCGGTGGAGGACACAGAAGAGGGAACGGACGCGCCGTCGCCAGCGCCAAAGACGAAGCGAGGGTCGAGGCAGAAGAAGAAGAGCGCAAGCCAGGCCAAGGCCGAGAAGCAGGAAAAGGCCGAGACGACAGAGGAGGAAGAAGCAGACGATGGGAGTTCGAGTTCGTCGAGTGATGAAGAAGAAGGCAGTGCCGAGGAGAGCGGAACACCCGTATCGAAAGCGACCAGAGGCGCCAAGAAGGGACAAAAGTCTGCACCCGCAAAGACGAGAGCGAGGGCGCGGAGAAGACGGTGAGA
The DNA here is from genome assembly GCA_013623515.1 of Fusarium illudens. Classification (NCBI taxonomy): domain Eukaryota; kingdom Fungi; phylum Ascomycota; class Sordariomycetes; order Hypocreales; family Nectriaceae; genus Fusarium; species Fusarium illudens. Next base: position 23,706 of record JABFEX010000176.1, read on the forward strand.
GGTCGACGTGGTTCTGCGTCTTGATGGTGGGATGTTATGGTTTAGATACCCTTCGGCAATGGAACTCATGAATACGTAATGATTAATTTAGATGTTTCGTCTAGCTGCAAGGTCATGATGGCCTGGTAGATAGATGTGTGCAAATGTCTCGTCTTTCAGCGTCTATCTTCTTTCCCACTCGCTGCGGTATCTCGTCTGGGTCCTCCAGTCCCCTCCTATGGGAAAGATGCTCTCCACGTCGAGCGTCGTCCGCTGCGCCGAGCCCGGCTCGTGCACCTTGGGCATCTCGATCGGCGGCTTCTTCTGCAGGAGATCCCACATCTCGGCCTCGGCCTGCCAGCTGGCGTGCTGGTCGCACTCCTCGGCGTGCTGGTCCTGCCGCCTCTCGGTCGCGATGCGGTTCTTGAGGGACTCCTTTTTGCGGTGCGTCTCTGGGAAGTCGGCGGCGGAGAACAGGAGCACCTCGTTTGCCTCTCGTTTGACGGCGGCTTCCTCCTGGGTGGTTGGTGTCTCAAAGTCTGAGTCGTCTATTATCTCCTCCCCGGAGAGATCTGAGATGGTTTCTATGATGGGGGATTCGGGGGTTGGCTCGCGTGCTGTTTCGACCTTTTTGTCGCCTCCAGGTAGGATGCTCTCGATCTCGTCGTAACTGAGAGCTTCCTGGTCGGCCTCTTCGTCTCGACCAGGCGGCTCATTGTAGACCTCGAGCCGAAGTCTCCGCGCACACTTGTTCCAGAACCTCTGCGAGTTTGGTTTTAGACCCAGGGATGCAATGGCAGTCTGGACGTCTTGCACCCTGATGATTTCGCGGGTTGAGGGTACGACTTGCTTCTTGGCTCGGATCCTGGACATGCTGAGAAAGATGGTTGTCTGGACCAGTCTTCTGGTGATGGAGACGGCCAGGGAGTGGAAGTCCTCAAATGTCGTCGCCCACATTGAGGGAGGGTTGTTGTCGATAAAGTCCCAATTCTCGCTAGGAATGGAAGAGTTCATAAAGATGCGCTCAGAAAGCTTCAGCCAGTTGTGGTGGTGGAAGAGACCAGCGGAGGGCAGATCTTGGCCCTCAGAATCCTCCCCAGTCTTGAGGCGGCGGGCGATTCTGGGTGTAATGTCCCAGCATTCTCCCCACTTGCTCTCTTCCCGCTGCTCTTCCTTGCGCTCCTGACGGACGGATATGGCGTCGGCAGCTTCGTCTAGAGCGTGGCAGCACTGCTGGCTGAGTTCGATAGCTGCAGGGTGCTCGGGGAATTCGATGGCCGAACGCCTGAGCTCTCGCTGCCTTAGAAGTTGGGCTCTCTGGAGTACGCGGAGGTAATGATTCACCTCGACTTCGCTTTTTGTGCCGATGCGTGAGGCGATCCCAGGCAGATCTCCTTGTCCCGAGCGTGCGAGAGCCTCAAAAAAGAGCTTCTTTTCCAGAGTGGACCATAGTGTCAGGCCAATCTGGCTAGAGTCGGGGAGGCCTTCTTCATCAGCAAGACAAACCCGCTGCGCCGCATCTTTAATGTCGCCGTTGAGTAGGTCCAGATAGTCGGTGTTTAGAATCCCCTTGTGCCGCTTGAAAACACGAGGTGCCAGGTCCTCCTCCGCCGGGCGTTTGAGCGATGACTGTTGGTCATCCTCGACTTCGCTTTCGCTGTACAAGCTGCCAGAGGCGTCGGTTTCGTCTTGACCGTATCCTTCAAGTAATCCTTGTGCGACTTGGGTCTTCAACTCTGAGGGCGAAGCGTGGCCCACGTCGGCTCCCTTCTCACCGAGGGGATCATAGTCGGTTCCCGGCTCCATGCTCCCTCGTTCCTTTTGTCTAGAAGATTCTGAGAAGGCGAAAACATGATAGCAACGGCAGGACTAGGGCGGGTTCCGACCTGGGTGTGAATGCGAGGCCAGTGAAGATTGAAAAAGGAGGGGAGTTTGAAGCTTGTAAAGAGTGAAGAAGCTGGGGCTTCAACATCCCATTCATGCTTCAATGGCACTGGAAGTAAGTAAATTCTGAAAAGGTGAGTGTTCTTAGGTGTCATTGGTTAGAAAGATTTGAATCTGCTTACATAAGACAGCGCCAGCATCAACCTCTGCCATCACCAATTTTTTATCAATCGCATCGCATGAAGCTCAACGTGTTCGCGTTGCGTTTCTCATCATGTACAATGCTACCATTTGTCTCAAAATGTCTTGTCCGACCAAGTCCTGGAGTGGGCGCATTCGCGGTCACTCCTTTGGCATTGAAGGCATTTGCCTCGACTGTGGCTCATAAGCCCAAGCCCAAGTTGAAACTTCGAGATTATCAGGAGGAATGCATCACATCGGTTCTGGATTCACTGAAACAGGGCCATAAGAGAGTTGGAATATCGCTGGCTACCGGTAGCGGCAAGACGGTATGTTTCATTCACGCCGTTGGAGTCATTCAACTCACAATTGCAAGGTCATCTTTACACAGCTCATCGACAAGATCCCGTCAATATCCAAGGAAGCTACGCAAACATTGATCCTGGCACACCGTCGGGAACTCGTTGAACAAGCGGCTCATCACTGTCAGCGCGCGTATCCGGATAAGAAGATTGAGATTGAGATGGGCAACGTGCACGCCACGGGAACAGCAGACATCACCATCGCCAGCGTACGGAGCATAATATCGCAGGACCGACTGAGAAAGTTCAATCCCTCCCGGTTCAAGCTCGTGCTCGTCGATGAAGCCCATCATATCGTTGCCCCGGGTTATCTCAAGACCCTGGGCCACTTTGGACTCGAGGAGAAGCGGGATGACTCGCCAAACCTGGTTGGTGTGTCTGCCACCTTTTCGCGATTCGATGGAGTCAGGATTGGTGCGGCCATCGATGAGATTGTCTACCACAAGGATTACATAGACATGATCTCCAAGAAATGGCTCTCGGACGTCTTATTCACGACTGTCGAATCCAACGCCAACCTGTCCAAGGTGAAGAAGGGCGCATTCGGCGACTATCAGCCTGGCGAGCTCTCCAAGGCCGTCAACACCGACGAGATCAACGACATCACGGTGCGCAGCTGGATGGCAAAGGCCCCTGGGAGAAAGTCGACGTTGGTGTTTTGTGTCGATGTGGCTCATGTCGTCGAGTTGACCGAGAGGTTCCGGAAGCACGGGTTTGATGCGAGATATGTCACGGGAGACACTGCCAAGGTTGAGAGAGGCGAGACTCTTGATGCTTTCAGGAACAGCGAGTTTCCGGTGCTGGTCAACTGTGGCGTCTTCACTGAGGGCACCGACATTCCGAACATTGACTGCATCATCCTGGGCAGACCAACCAGGTCACGCAACCTTCTTGTTCAGATGATTGGCAGAGGCATGCGATTGCATCCTGGGAAGAAGGACTGTCATGTCATCGATCTCGTGTCGAGCCTGGATACCGGAATCGTGACGACTCCCACGCTGTTTGGCCTGGATCCAAACGTGTTGGTTGACAAAGTGAGTGTGAATGATCTACGAAAGATCAAGGAGTCTGGGGAAGTAGAGCACGTGGACTCTCAGATGTCTCTCTCCTATGAAACAACTGGCGGCCCCAACTCTCCTGATTCCGTCACATTCACCGACTACTCGTCCGTGTTGGACCTCATCGCCGATACATCGGGCGAGAAGCACATCCGTGCCATCAGCCAATATGCTTGGGTTCAAGCGGGAGAGGAAAGGTTTGTGCTGGCAGCGCCAAACGGCTCCTACATCCGGATCGAGAAGATTAGTGAACAACTTAAAGTATCTGGGCCAGTGTTTCGAGCCGTCGAGGTTCGCGCCCTTCCTCCCGGTATGGCGAAGTCACCGTATGCCATGCCAAGAGAGATCCTCACCGCAGCAACCTTCACCGACGCTGTGCACGGGGCGGACAACTTTGCTTCAAAGACATTCCCTCACACCTTCATCCACCGCTACCAGAGATGGCGGTCAACGCCTCCCACGAAGGGGCAGGTCGACTTCATCAACAAGCTCCGCGGCAAGGCGAAGCCCCTGACCGCCGACGACCTGACGAAGGGCAAGGCGGCCGACATGATCACCAAGCTCAAGCACGGCGCGCGGGGCCAGTTTTCAAAGATCGAGGCGGAGCAGAGGAAGCAGGCCAGGCAGAGGGTGGCGGCTGAGACGAAGAGGCTCCGCGAGCATGTCAGTGTTGGACCTGTGTCTGTCTAACTGAAGGGGGGTCACGAGTTGCAAGAGGCTGCGTTTCGTCAGATCTGTAACGACAACAGAAGCATGTACAACATGGTATAGGAGGGCGTTTGGCTGGTTCGTGTTTGGTGCGTGTGCACCAGGAGGTTTTCGGAGAATGGTTCTAGAAGCCGGTATAGAAGTCGGGACTTGATGACAGGTTCTGCATGTATTACCTCTTTGTATAGGCAGTAGGGGGCACCTTGAAGCCACGAGGCTTTGAGGAACCGACTCACATGGGAAACTATATTCATCTCACCCAAACCATCCGATCAAACGACGTGTGCAAACCGGGCTCGCCGACTAAAGGGGGATTCACAAAGGATATCGCCCCTGTCCGAAGTTGGGCAAACAGGGAAAGATGTCAACGGACGTCAATAAAATATCTGTATCTCCC
>JABFEX010000177.1:0-12226 GCA_013623515.1 Fusarium illudens
TATAATATCTTTAAATATAGTACTATTAAGAGAATACCTAGCAAAGGCCAAGGTTAAACGGTCCGAAAGGCCATCGTATGGCGTCCCATAGAGCATCCGTAATAGATATCTAGACGCCGAGATTGGTATCTAAAGATTTAGCGACGTATTGGAATGCTCGCACGGTGAGGAATCCAAGAGAATTATCATGTACGAAATCGACAACTCTCATGACAGAGATCTCGGTTATTCTCACCAACCCGGGGCTTCCATCCGCCATCTTCCGCACCTAAGAATGTATATCGCCAAATGTTGGGCATTATTACTTTGAAGCTTGGAATTGGAGTAATCATAATAAAAGAGGCATATTTATACCGAGGTTCTTCTACGGCTTTTATCACCCTGGCTGCTGCAGTAACTAACATCGCGTAGTAAATTCTCGATCGGATTCTGCACCGCTGACATGCCTCACGACAAACTTCCCGGACAGCACCCTGGCTCCTGGTCCTACGAGCACGGCATGGGGAGAGGTACCCCGACGGCCTGGGCACTGGGGGAGAAGGACGCCAGCAGTCACGCGATTGAGTCTGGCAGTGGTGGCGGAAGGCTTCCCGTCATGGGATGTGGACTGAACATGTTGACAGGTGAAGGCTTCGTGGCATTAAATGGGGAACGACTGGATTCAGGTAAGCACTTGAGTTGATATTTGGTTATCCTAGCTAATTTGGCCCCAGGGACTGTCTTTGACAAGCACAAGTTCCCCCAGGGCAAGATCTACCCTTGTGTGGCCTTTTCCACCGACAGGCCTGGAAGCCGGGAGCGAGCTCGTGTTATTCTTACAGCATCCCGACGCTATCCCTTTCGATATAAGGGACCGTACGCTTGAATTTAATTGATGATTTATTGGCATCTGTTACATGTGAATGGGTTTAGTTCTTCAAATCTAATACATACTCTTCTTCTACCCATTTTGTGCCGTATATATGACTGTATTTCAATGTTCACTTTACACTTGCACCATTGATACAGCTATAGTTTGGCCTCGTTATTAACATGCTGCCTTGTTATGGGCGGCAATGCCCGTACGGGTCTGCCGATGAGCCAGGCATCAAGTCATAGCTTACATAACTAGCAGATTAAGACTGCCGTGAACTATTCTGCCTTGCTGCCTAGGTATAGTGTGCCCCGCTTCATCACGGCTCAGCTGGTATCATCTTGCCTCATAATTGAATCACTACCCACTTTCTCCTGCCGGAATAGATGATAATTAATCTCTTCTCCTGAAGCAGGCTCCAGCCCTTGGTAATCTCAACATGTCAGCCATTACTTCAAGTCCAGCCTTTGCCTCGGTCGTCTCTGAAGCCGAAGGCGCAGACATCAACGACACCTACCTTTCCCTCCACAGTCGACATATACGCCTTCTGACTCTTGCGCCTGGCAAATACGGCGATGAGCTCGTGTGCCATCTGGAGACAGTGGACCTCAAAGATGAGCCCATCTTTGAAGCCCTGTCCTACTGTTGGGGAGACAGAAATGATGTCTGCGACATTCTCGTCGACGGCTACAAGTTTTGCGTCACGAGGAACCTGTATCGGGCCCTTCAGCGACTGAGATTTGAGACCGTTCCTCGTCGAGTCTGGGCTGATGCCATTTGCATCAACCAAGAAGATGACGTCGAAAAGGCGCATCAGGTCAACTTGATGGGGGACATTTTCACTAGAGCTTCCGGGACCACGCTGTTTATCGGCGACTACCAAGACGATACACCACCTCATGAACCGTTCAGCACAGAGGTTGAGCCAGAGAGCCAAGCTGGAGTCGAGGATGCGATTGCCCTCGTTCGCAGGCTGGCCCAAGATTATCACATCTTCTATCTCGACTTCAACACCGATGCCAGCTCTCTCCCACCCCGGTCATTCCAAGTCTGGTACAAAGCCACCGAGTGCATACGATCCCTTGTCACTCAGCCCTGGTGGTCTCGCATGTGGACCGTCCAAGAAGCCGTCCTCCCAGCTGACCCCAACGTGCAATACGGAGCCATCAAGTTGGACTGGATGGTCTTCAGCCAGGCTGTTAACAATCTGCTCCGGCACTTTCAGAAGCGATGCTGCAACATGAAGGCTCGAAAGGACTTGGCCGAGGAACCACCCATTGTCACATTTTACAACAAGGTCTCCGCCATTGATCGACGACGATCAGATCCACTGCCGTTGAATACTCTCTTGGGCAGATTCCGCGATCGTAAAGCCACTGACCCCCGAGATATGATCTATGGAGTCCTCGGACTTGCTCACGACGAGGCTACTACAGCGGGGATCGAAGCTGATTATACCATCGAGACGGTGCAGTTGTATGCCCAGGTAGCTCGCAAGTTGATACAGCTACATGGTGATCTCCGTCCGTTTATGCAGGTCTATCACTTCCGGGGAGATCGTCTTCCTGGACTGCCCTCATGGACTCCGGATTACTCACTCGGCGGTGATTGGGAATACTACTCCATCGCTTTGCTGTACGCCCAGAAATTTTGGAGACCTGTTGACTTGGCACCGTTCAACCCGCACGCTGGCGAGAACCCTTTGGAACTGGACGTGTCTGGAATTCTCTTTGACGACATCATCGCTGTTGGTGATACAGTGACACCTTGTCCAGGGAAAGACATCATGGATGTGTTTGACAGATGGATCGGCCTAGTTCGATCTCTCGGTTACTGGGATGCCCAATATCCCACCCAAGAGGGTACATACGAAGACAACATGTGGATGGTCCTCTGCCGTGGTCTGATCTGGCTAGGCTCGCATGACTACCGGATGGCAACCCATCAAGACAGGCAGCTGGTAGAGGAGGAAGTTCCAGCAATCCCAGACAGACGACCGGATAACATTGATCTACAGCTGTTGTACTGGCAGCGACTCTTCATCACACGCAAAGGCTACATGGGCCTGGCATCCCCAGATATTCAAGTTGGAGACAAGGTTCATGTCTTGGTTGGTGGGAATACTCCTTTCATTCTGAGAGGAAGTGGAGATGATCCTGGCGACCAGGGCAACCGTTTCTCTGTCATTTCCGCAGCCTTTGTGCATGGGATTATGCAGGGCGGTCTCTTGCCCAAAGGCGACGAGTTGGAATCCTTTACACTTGTTTAGTACTGAATACGATAGAGGTATGTTAAGACTTTAGTATCCAGACTGCCAATGACTCCCGTTTCTCCCTCTTCAAAACTCCCATTGCGCCATCAGCGTATTCTCCTCAATCTCCTTGGCAAAGTTGACCAGATGTGTCGAGTGGCACCAAGGCTTGATCTCTTCCTCCTTTCGAATAGTACCAGAGAAGAAGGTGCACCACTTCAGCCGCGGATGCGCTTCGTTGATCTGGGCGCGAGTGGTCTCATGAACCATCTTGCCAAAATCCTTGACATGAGGATGATATCCCGTGTTGTCATATGTCGTTGCCAGCTGGATGAGCTGCCCAAAATATGTGATGGTTCCGTCCACACCCATGTCTTCGTGGCGGATGATGGCTTCAGAAGTTGCCTCGGCTTGATCTTTGGTAGCTCCAATGTCCTTCAAGATGTGGAGAGCTTTGATTCCGCCGTAGATGTCGAAAGACATGCGCGTTGCAGTGAGGTTCTCTTCTGCCGTGCCAATGTCATGCAAGAGGCATGTGAGGGCCCAGCTTGAGGGATTCACAGCATCATATCGCTCAGGGAATTGCTGCTTCGTTATAGCCATCCCTGCAGCCGGCGTCAGTCATGTAGAGATGAGCCCTGGAGTTGGATCTGTACCAATGTAGTAAACTCGCATAGAGTGGTTGAATGTCTCGGGGTGTAGTCGAATCTTGACATAATCGACAGTCTTTGCAACGATCGGATCATCAGATGGAAACTTGATGTCCTTGATGGACAAGGGACCAGGTTCATTGATGTAGGGCTGGTCACCGAAAATAGCACCCGCGTCAGCAGGGGTGCTGGTCCAGCCGTTGGCACCAACTTCGTCTTGAGACATTGTGACGGAGCAAAATCTGGGGTTGCTGTTAACCTTGTGTAAGATGAGAGATGATGGGAGATGAAGAATCGGAGATGATCGAAATAGGAGAGGAAGATTGAGTTAAATATGCACGTGGTGGGTGACCTATATATCAGCGATTCCTGACGTAATGCAACCACCATTTCCACCACCGTGAACCAGATGTAATCGAGAGGGGGTCTTCAAATGCTCATCATGATTGAGCCTTTACCGAACTGAGCCGGCCGCCGGCGACTGGCTTGTCGGCCTGACACGTCAAACTGTCGAATGCCAAGTTGAGAGACTGTTTCTTGTCCAATAGGGAGCGCAGAAGGTCGACTATGACTGAGAACTACTGGGAATATTTGTCATCACGTCAAAGTTTGATGCGGCATGTAATAGGTTGCGCCCTATCCCGCGCCTTAATGTCGACTGTGTAGAGATGCGGGAACATGCCGCTTTTGCATGTTGCAACCGATGGAAGCTGTGTCAACACATGAATGGTAAAGCTTGAGGAAGGGGTGATCAATGCCATCCTGATCGACCTGTGCCGGCTGAGGTAGGGGTGAGTTGAGTGGTTGTGATATACTGCTTAGTTGACTGGAGAGGTTATTCCTTGATCTTAGCTTGAACGAGGCACATGGATATCATCCGTAAATGGATAATCTAACAATAAGGTGGCGTAGCAGGTCTCAATTAATCCAGTCTTCATTATATCATCAAGTAACGGCCAAGACCCGCAAATTCCTTGGCGAATATACAGACCCCTCACCAAAGAACCGTCTGTGGTTACTTGATCATTCGGACTAACTGCGGATGAGGAAGCTGTAGTGACTTTCAAGGTGTTTTTATGTAGCAAAATGATGTTATTATCGCACGTTTAGAATCATAGGTACATATTCAACTATTCAAAAAGGTTTCACATAACGTGCTGGGGGGCTGTTCTGAGAACAGAGATGACCAGTTTAGAATCATTCTTGATAAATGAAACTATAGCTAGAATTTAGGACATTCTGCAATAGTTTAATAGGTGCCCGTCTTGTTGAGTAAACTCCAAAGCTACTGCGAGGTATGAGAATACGTACTCTTGCTTGCTCGCCCATAATGGCCCGTTCAGGGTAGCTACAGGACATCGTTCAGCCGCGAAGAACAGTTCAGAAGCACGCTGAGCACCACTTTATCCGCTGTGAGACAGAGTTTTGACCTTGTGGTGTACGCATCGAGATGCTGCACTGACCAGATACCTGATGTAACCTTCGCGGTGACCCAAGCTTGATCAGGTTGCCAAGCCGGTCGAAAGGAAAAAGAAGCTGGATGGAGAACTGGCATTGCCCAAAAAGAGAATCCAGAAGGGATGGGGTGGTATGTTGTCTTGAATTGGGAAAATCTACGGAGGGCGAAAAAGGACCCCAAGAAGGAAACTCCACCAAGTTCGCGATAGAACGCCTAAAGCGGCGGTGGATGATAGGTGTGGGATGGCGATATACCACGATCTGCTTGCTTTGCCTCGGGCTCAAGGATTGAATTGAATCAAAGTAGGGTCGACAGAAGATACCTTGAGCTCTCAACGTCTGGAAGAGGTCTCTTTGTCCTGATGAAGCTGTTGTTGGCCACAGTTGGATGCCACTCTACTCTGCAGCTCTGATACTCTTCTCTGCTCCCAGTCCATATTTGGCCGTTTTGTCCATTGAAGACATAACCTACATAGCGCACCATAAAAACTGCGCCGTATGCTTGTGACCACCCATGTGAAGCAACGCATCCATCATTCCAGGCTCGGCTAGCAAGCCATTGAGTACCGCACATATTGATTGAGGCCTCTTCATACTTGCCTTGATGATATTTGGAACTTGAGTGACACTCTACTACGAGCTTCTAACGCAAGAAAAGAAATATCCAGTCTTGAAACATCTTGGCTCACAAACCCGCGATCCTCCGATAGGGGTGTTTCATGACGCGCCATGGCTCCATCTGATCTTTGAAATATTTCTCCGAAGGCAACTTGACAATGCTCACTCGTGCAGAGATCAATCCATGGCTGAGCCTGGGAGCATGTATCAACTTGATGGATCAGGAGTCCAGGCAGGTTATTCCCGTCTTACTGTTGGTCGCTCCTATTTCGCCGTTCAAACATCTCCAGAGCCTCAAGTTACCCCACGAATGAGCTTCAAACAAGCGTTTAAACATGCTACAGCACCCACAGAAGCTCCTGAAGAATCTCTTCGTGTGGATATATTATCCAGTTCCGTTTCAAAATGGATGGCTGAGGTGCAACCTACCAAGCGCCCACGAATCCTCCTGTGGAGAAGTCGTTTCACACAAATAAAGCCAAGATCTCGCCTCGCGTCAGTGCGACCCGCGTATCTGACCCTCAACCTACGGAAAATCGGGTCATGGTCCCGTTTCTTGGGGGGCCACGGGATCTCTTCGAAACGTGGCATATGACTTGAAGACTCGGATGATGCACCCGGAGTCCGCGAGGACATGGCACGCCATTGGTGGTTTGCAGTATAGCCTGAACGTAATCGACCACGCCACCACTGTACATGAAACCTTCCATTGCCTCGGAATAAGACGTGCTTCTATAGGATGGTCTTGGTAGGTGGCATTGAATCAAGCCGACGTTGAGTTCTGGGGGCTGTTGTGGCTCTGTTGGGTAATTCGGATCCTCACTCTCCTTGCCAAGTCCCCAACTTGGTCCCACGCTCTGGAGATTTACGTATACTCCGTTACGAATGCGGTTAGTCGTTTTATAGTAGGGGCCTTGGCTATAGAGGCTCAGTTATGCATTTCGTGGTTCCTTGTATAGTAGGTAGGGAGGCTTCACGAATCCCATTCTTCAGTCACAGGTATAAAAAGGCTTTCTGTCCCTCCCTCTACATTTCCTCAACTCAAGCAACCAGCAACAACTTGATTCCAGCCCAAGCCACCTTCAACATGCATCACGCCAGCCTCTCCCTCGGTCTTCTTACCGGCCTCCTCGCCGGGGCTGCCAACGCCCACGGCCACGTCAAGTCCATCGTCGTTGCCGGCGGCCAGACCTACACCGGTGGCCTTCCATGGGACGCTCCTTCCGACGCTGTGGGATGGTCTGCCCAAAACCAAGACAACGGCTTCGTGGCCCCCGATGCCTTCGGAACCGCCGACATCATCTGCCACAAGGGCGGCAAACCAGTCTCCAACGCTGCCACTGTCGCAGCAGGCGATACCCTAACCCTAATTTGGAATACTTGGCCGGAATCCCATAAGGGTCCTGTGGTTGAATACCTTGCTCCTGTCTCTGGGGAGTTCTCGGGTGTCAACAAGGCGAGCCTCCAGTGGACCAAGATTTCGGAGAAGGGCCTCGTCTCCGGCTCCAACCCTGGAAACTGGGCTGCTGATGAGCTCATTGCCAACGGGTTCTCTTGGAGCGTCACAATTCCCAAGAACCTCAAGCCTGGTAACTATGTTCTCCGCCACGAGATCATCGCCCTTCACTCCGGCGGCCAGCCCAACGGAGCCCAGGCCTACCCCCAGTGCATCAACCTCAAGGTCACTGGCAGCGGCTCTGGATCCCTCCAGGGAGCGGGAGCTTTCACCTCGTTCTACACCCCCGAGGACCCCGGCATCTTGTTCAACCTCTACCAGTCCTTCAGCAGCTACCCCATTCCTGGACCTTCTGTCCAGACCCCTTAAGCAGGAGCAACTCTAGTTGAATCGTTTGAAAGGCGTGGCAACGGCCAAGAGCTGTGCCAGCCGGTAAATACTTTCATGTACTCTCAGAATGTCGATGCGAGCAGGATGGACATGCATTTCGATTGCAGTCCACGGCATAACGGACATTGTCGCCTCGCAACACTTTGTATATAAGAATGAACAACGTTAAACTCGCCTTGGCCATGCACAGTGACTTGACGCAAATATTTGAACAGTGCAATTGCACGGACGGGCAGTGTAATGAATCAATCCTCTTAAACGCTGCTTTCGGTGATTAACTCGAAAGCTATTCACTAGGCCTTAAGACACGCAACCCCATGGCTGTTGAATAGTTATCACTTCTTCGCTCTTCCACTATCAGTGATATGATCTTTAACTGAAGCATTGAAGTCTGGCTTAATATGTGAGATGAAATGTTTGATGACACATCTGTCTGACCTCCAAGAATCTTGACAGGGTCTCGCGGATGCGAAGGCTCGTCACTAGCCACTTGGAGATTCTTAGATGAAGTGAGTGAGACTGGTGGGTTTTCACGCCGTGATAGGTCGACTACTTAACTATCATATTGCGCACCTTTTTACTCCGTTCTTATATTTCTGGGTTCTATAAGGATTGGTTTCCGTACGAAGCTGGTGTATATCTCAAAGTTACTTTCTGAAAGCACTCACAGCGGCGCGAGGTAAACCAGCGTGAAGCTAAGCAATAGCCACTCTCTACAATTTACCGAGAAGAGCTTATCTTTCTTCTGGACTAGAGAATCAGACAGTTGTTCTAGTCAAATCGTCACGAGTAATTGAATATTACAGAGTTAATAACCCTAGTCATTCTGATTCGTTCAGTCACCAACCTCAGCTATCTTCTCATAACATCTCCAGCAGCTAAATAGCGTCATCTTGTTTGAAACAGTCCACTTCAAGATCCTTCCAAGTGGAATTACATCTAAAGAGCTGATATCAACCGAGCAAGGCCATTATCGACCAAGGGACTGGAGTAAATGCGTTCATACAGTGGCTTCTGCTCTTGGAGAACAGACCACCAGAACGGCGAACTGTTACTGAAGTAACATCGCCAAACCCCCGGAAATGCTTCACGCAGTGATGACTCAACCACAAAGTTGGAATACAATGATGAGAAGAGAAAGAAGTGACCGTGGATAGTATCTGTTTGACTAAGGAAAGCTCGTTGTAGGCCTCGGGCAGTTTCGCTCAGGCTAGCCTTACACAGTTCTCGACGATGCGAGTTTACTACCTACCCAGAAGCACACTCCCAATAACGCGCGAACATATTTAGCAGCCGTTTCAACTCATCTTCATTAACATCATCAGAGAAACTATCTACTATGACCGCTACCTCCCAAGTCTCTTCTTTATCCTCGACACAGCTGGCGTCAAGTACATCCCCTTTAGTCTATCCCTCAAATGGTGATTAAACCCATAAGTCAACGCATTCGCCAGTCCCACAAACTGCGTTGAAACCTGCAGAGCGGCCATAGTCGTCTTGCTCGCCGAGTTTCCCGACGCTTCCAGGAGTCGGTTGATGAGACCTGGCGTCCATAGCAGGACGTACATGAAGGGATATGCGTTTAGAAGCATCATCCTCTTGATCTCGAGTTCGACTTCGTGTGTGTCTCGTCTCATGGGAAACTCGCTTGCGTTGGTCTGTAGCGTGGCACCTTGACCATGTCTCCCAGATTGAGGGCGTCGATCAGATCTGACGTGGGCGATTTCTGGAGTTGCCAGCTCCAAGTCTTTTCTGGTCGCGGATGAAATATGCCGGGTCGACCTTCTCCTCGATCTGGTTGTGCTGAACTCTGACTCTTCTTCTGCCTCCAAATCCAGGCCAGCCAACTCTTCCTTATTGTTGCTTTGTATCTTGTCTTCCTCGATGTCTCTCTGCGAGTTTGTCGCTTTCGATCCCCCTTCAAACGTACTCAGTTCAACTTCTTCATCTTTCATGACCCGAAACCCCCCATTCTTTCCACACTTGGACCAAAATGAGCCAATGGTTCCAGTCGTAGGTGTGTCATAAGATGATGACCGATGTTCAGCTGGCCTCGATCTCAAATGTCGTCGTAGATAAGCCCAGATGTAGATGTAAATGGCAATGGTAGAGAAGATGACCAGGAATCGCCAACCATGGGTCATTCCGTAGCGAAGGTCAGGACGACTTGCAGAGATCCAACACCAGTTGCCGCCGACTGGTTGCATTTCGCCTAAACCTGTAGGGATGAGGCTGGTCATGAGTGGGATGGTCCAGACGGCGAGACAGGTGAGAAGCCATCCTTTGGTCGAGACGCTGGGTATGTACACGACGCGTGTCACGGTGAGGAGAGTAATGAGGGCGATTGCGAGGATGGAAAAGTCGGCTGCTTGCACAGAAAGCTGGCCTGCTAGTCCATTCACGACACACGCGGGGCCGGCATGGAGTTCACCAGACTTGAGAAAGATGATGCCGGACACGGAGTTGTTGAACGTGTTGATGAACTCTGAAAGACATGTGAGTAATTGATCTGAAAGCTGTGATGCTGTAACGAATATGAAAGATCGTACCTGCTACCACCAAGTTCAACACGAGAACATGCCGAAAGCTCCGCAAATGTCGACGATATATGACGAATGAAAGCAAAACAAAAGTCGTAGCAAGGCATGAGAGAGCGCTGCCCGCCAAGGTGACGGAGGAAATCGCCCGTTCGACGTCCACAGCCATCTTGAACGCATCTGTGTCGTATTCTACAGCAGTGACGGTGTCAAGATCCCAGAAAGGACCGAACTCGAGAAGAAGTGTCACCTTTAACAGTGCGTCGGGTCTACGTTGCATCCGAGACGCAATCTCAGGGGTTGAGCAAGGCAGGGGAGCCTGACCGAGCCCTGGACGTAATACGGGGTGGCCGTTGTCGATTAGAGGGGCGATGAAAGATGGGATGAAGTCTGGAGATGTGGTTGATGATGCAGTTTGCCATATGGAGAAGCCATTGGAATTTGTTCTTGTTCTTGGGAGTATTGATAGCTAAGAGCTAATTATTCCGCCTGCAATGAGCTTCTAGTCTATCATAGCAGCAGCAAGATCTCAATCACTGATTCTTCTAGAACAGACGTTAAAAAGACATAAAATTTAGAGTTTATTCCACCGTTTGAAGTCCCTAACAAGCGAGTTTGAGAAAAGCCACTACCGCAACAAGGGGCTCCGCATCAAATAACAGTTCGGTAATCGCAAGCCGGTTTCGGCCCCGGCGGCAAGGCTGATCCCGGTCTCGTTGACGGATACGGTGAGTCTGTCGTGGCCCTACGACGGTCTTCTCCGCTGCCTTGCTTGTAGGGCGTGGAAATGGGAGGGAGAGGATGAGGAATGTTGTTCGGTGTCGACCAAAGGATCGATGGTCTAGGTCCTTGTGGAGTCTGCTGATGTAATTGGCGGTCCGGGGTTGAAGACCCTGAAGTGACGGAGTAATCACAGATTGAGACTCGATTTATCCGTTTAGGCATTGTATGCAATGTCTGAAGTCATTCAGAGGTTGGTCATAATCTGGGGGCACCTGAGAAGCTTTCTTTAACCCAGCTCTCTCAACCTCAAGCTCTAAAAGAGGCAAAATCTACTTGGCCCTTGTTCATATTCAAGACCACCCTCTCTGCCTTTTCCGTATCGTACTCTGTTGCCTCTCACCGTCAATCCCGTGTCTAGGCCATTTGTAATGTCGGCGGGGAGCCCAGCCAGTAGGGCTCCGGAAGCTGACGCGTTGAGGGCGTGCTCAGAGCATAGTCCCTCCGGCGAAAGTCTTCTTCCTCTTCTGCATCAGGGGATCAAATAGTAATCATTTGCCTCGGTGTTTGTACTTACGATCATCAGCAATGTTGAGCTGTCGTGCCAGGTTATCGTAGCTCAAGCATCAATGTTGGGTGAGCGCCTCTTGAAACAACAGGCTTTCGCGCAAATGCGAGGAGGCAGTGCTGAGGCTTGCCTTATTGTAATTGGGAGTTCCAATGCAGACTGTGCCCCCCTCTGTCCAACCTGACAGCAAGGCGTTGGTGGCTTGGGTCTTGGCACAAAGGACAGCGACAACAGTGGGGGTTTCCTGGCCTGCAACGCCAGTCGAGGAAATACATACTTGATGTACCTGCAGGTTGCTTTCAACTGTGCAGTACAGAAACATCCAATGGCACAGTGAGATGCAAGCTGAGCCACCACGACCAAGACGTGTGGATGTGAGGACCGCATGAACCGCTGGAGGGAGCTGAAGGACAGCCTGATTTTTATAATCAGGCTCGGGTCATCCCCAACTTGTTTTTCTTTCTTCTTCTTTCATCATCACTTGGTTAACCATCTCTGGCTCCATCACCACGTATACCGCAACACCCACCGACGGCATTCGAGATGGAGATCGCCGCCGCCGCCACTGCCTTTACGCAGGGCATCGGCATGATCACCACGGGTGTCCGAACGCTCCATTTAATTCGATAGGCCCCTACCGAGTTCATAGATCTTCTCAACTAGTTATCCACTCTCTATCTATTAGCGTAATTATCTTATTAAAGGCCGGGCTTTAATTATATTAA
>JABFEX010000178.1:0-20069 GCA_013623515.1 Fusarium illudens
CACCACCATCACCATCACCACCAAACCACCTCGTCCAGCGTCGCCATCCGCTCCCCCGCCTCCGGCCCGATGACATCCGCCACATCCCCCGGCACCGGCGCCGCCATACCCATCCCCGGCTCATCGGGCCGCCGTGGCAGCGACAGCAGCAGCGAGGGCTTCCGCGACGTGATAGGCGCCGACAAGTTCTACATCGGCGGCCGCACCCCCGGCGGCGAGGAAAAGTTCTTCAAGCTCGGCGTTATCCGGCGCGTGCGGAGCAACGACGGTCTGAGCCTCGACCGTTTGAGCTTATAGAGACCATCACATAATGGGATCTCGATGTCTTTGCGCTTTCTTTTGAACGATTCTGGGGGGGGATGGGGGTATTAGCCCCTCAGGGTACATAGAGCATATGGGTCGCTCCATGGGAAAGAACAGGGGGGGATTTAAATCACCGAATGACGATGGGATGAATTGGTTTATGGGTTTACGTCCTTTTTGACTTGGCATTATGGCTACGGCGTTGAAGTGTTGAGGGGTTTTACACGGGAGGCATATATATTTCCCACAAGTACTTAGGTACGCGCCTCTAAATGACCAAAAAAAAAGTGTCTATTGCAGACTCGGTTACATCCATGGATGCCAGGGCATACTTTTGTCTACCAAACTACCACATGAAGCGCTGTAGTCGACCCTCGTCGAGAAGCGTCCCGTCCTCGGCCTTCCACAAGTAAGGCTTGCAGAGGAAGATGTACCCGGTGACGACATTGATGGCGATGAACCATGCTGTCTCAAGAATGAGGCGTGCATCGTAGTGCCTGAAGACTTGAACCACTGGTCCCAGCTTTGTTCGCGACAAGGCCCCGATCAAGCTGCGAGGTTCATGGTCGTGGAGTCTCCATGCCGGCACGAGTAGCCTCCACATGACCCACGGGATTATAAAGTACCGCGGCTCAACCAGCGGCGCTGTCATGAGAGATAGCGTCGTGGCAACGAGGAAGATGAGACCCGTGGACGTGGAAGCTGGCTCGACAGAAGCGAACAGGGGATCTTGCTCCAAGGCCTTGTTTAGTTTCTGCTCCTCGGCTTGGACCTCAGGAGAAGATTCCTTAATAGCCGGAGGAAAGGAGGCATCGGTCTGCCGAGCCGAGGTCCCACGTCTGATCCAGAGAGGATGGCTCATGAAAGGCGCCCTGCGTGAAACCATGTAGTGCGCTGAACAAGTGTCTTGGTTGCCGATGAAGAACATGGGCGAGCAACCCGCCATGACACCCCAAGTCATCCAGCGAGCCAGCGTGTAGGGCACGATCAGAGCGTATCGGATCCAAGATGACCGTCGGATCGTGTACCGGAAGACGTAGAACATGTAGTGGCGGTTGTCGGCAAGGGTGAAGGGGTGGATGATGGTGTTGTACCGGACCACAGCGATAGAGAGGAGGATTGTGGCAAGGAGGTAGATGGGCCAGAGGATCTTGGAGCCAAATACGAAGGCTGCGATGTTTAACGGCGTGGAAAGAGCTGGAGGGTTTGCGTCTGGAGTTCTGGCGGATGTCTTGCTTGCAGCACTGCCGCTACTTCGAGATTTGCTCCCCTTGCCAAGTCCCTTCCCAGCGGCTGGTGCAGCGACAGAGTTGGGGGACTTGCTGGTGGCCGCCCGGATCAAGGCGTTGACAAAGGGGAGGGCACAAGGTATGAGGAGAGGCAGAGAAAAGAAGGCAAAGAATGGCCAGATGTAGAGCATCTGCGGTAGATGAATGGTGGCGACGTGGTTGGATTTGTCCCCTACTCTTGGTTAGCAACCTGTATGTGTATGTCGAGGCAACATGAAAGACTCACCGAGCACAACTCCGCCGTTCCAGACGACAAAAGACCCAAACGACACGAGCACAGCAACGTATGGCCAGATCTGCCGGACGACGCGGATCGGGTTGCAAAGCGCTGCAATGCCCAGACTAAGAACGCAGAAGATCATGTCTTGCACCCTGGTCAGTGACTTGTTTATATGCGCCCCGAGAACTTGACTCACCATCTGGCCACATCATATGCAGCGGAGGATCGTGGATGTCGCCGAGCGAGTACCTCCATACATAGTATTTGATCTGCGCAGCAAGAGACGACATGAATGGCTGGTCAACCCGCTCTGGCCGCAACGTCTTGATGGCGTGGACCGCCTCCAGACCCCCCATGTAGACAACCACCCAGAACACATTCGTCTGACGGAAGAACAAGGTGAAAACTCCAAGACCGACCGTCAAGAGATCATTCAGGGGCGAGTTTTGATCTCGTCCAAGACGTTTGAGATGGTTCAGGTATGCTAGCAACACGGCAGCCGTTGACGCTACGTCGGTGTAATACAGCCCTGAGAAGAAGAACAGGAGCGGAAAGAGCGCAGTATTGAACGCGGTGTGGAGTGCATACTGCGAACTAACGCGCAGTCTTACTGCGGAGTGTGCTTCGTGCAGACGCGACTCGATCTGATGACGACATTGCAGAGCCAGATAGGCCAGGATCATCAATGCGACGGCATTAGCAGCCCGAAGACTGCTTGCATCGCAGACATAGCCCCCAAGAGATCCATTCGGACGTACTACTCCCGGGATCAAGAGCGAGAGAAGGTACCTGGCTTTCTCTTAGTATTGCTGAAAAGGGGTACGCAGACGAAACCTACAGCCCTGGAGGCGTCGTGATCTTGTCGTCCCACTCTAGAAACTTGCCCTCGCAATACTTTTGCGCTTGAGGAATATGAAAAACCTCATCCTGTCCGGGGTTAGTTTCGTGGAATTACATTATCACCGGGGAATACTCACCAAGTAGGGCTCTGGAACGACAGCCGAAACAATGTAGAGCCAGGAGAAACAAAGAAGGGCAAGGACAACTGGCAACAGACCAGCTAACCAGGAACAAGAGCCCCTAGGCTTGTTGAGCAGCCAGAAGAAGAGAGGAAGCACAGCCAAGCCGCTTGAAGCCGCCCAGAATGAGAGGCTGTGGCTCTGCGGCTCCATGTTGACAAGTGTCCAACACGACAGCTCGCAAAGGATTAGAGAAGGGAATCAAGACTGAAGTAAGGGTAGAATTGTCATGACATGAAGAAAAATGGATCTCTTTTAGTTGCGAGTTGAGGTGGTAAAATGAGTGGACGTCTTCAAGCCTGCCTGGGTTGACTTGAGATTGACACGATCAATGGAGTCGTTAATTGAGGGAGGGACAGTGCTTGGCGCATCATAAGCTGCACTGTGCCCCAGGCGCTTGGTCTCCAATCAGAGTAAAGTCATCAATTGACCTTGAGGCTCCAGCACATGGATCTATAATACAGTAGGATCCCATTGTATCTCGTAATTGATGGGCATAATGTATTGAGAAGAATTCTTCATAGGTAGTCAGTTTTTGAGACTTGCATTTCCCATCCGGGTCATGGCTGCAATAAAAGCAGCCAAGCACAGCGGCTCAACCTGTCAAACCCGCCAGCCAATTACAGCCCGTACATTTCACAGCAAATCAATCATCAAAATTCAAGGCTCAGAACATGTCTATTGGAATATCTTGTACAAGCAGAGCCGCCCATGCAACAGAGACGGGCCACTGAATAATGTCTATCGTCCGCATCCAACCGATTGATTTAGAAGGGCTGTGGCCGGCGTTAGTAGGGAAAGCTCCAACGGCCAAGGGGCAACTTACGTTGTCGGCGGGGTGGATCTGAGGGCGGAAGTAGTCACCGAGGACGGGGATCTGCTGCATGGGGAGTCAGCGCTGTGCTTAGAGTATGCCGTTGTTATGTGTCCGTACCTGGAGGACGTCGCGCTGCACACGAGGGATACCGTTGGCGAAGAGGAGGACGCCGACGGCAGCGGGGGCGCCGTAGAAAGCAAGACGGGTGCAGCTATGACAATCAGTCAGCATCTTCTCAAGACGCAATCCAACCCTCAAACACGACTGCTCTCCCCATCTTCCAAAGCCTCCTTTCATCACTGGAGCCGAGCGTTGGTCCATCTTGATCGCGAGAGCTGATCCAAGGGTTCGGAGGAGCGGAAGGGGGTTGCAACATCGGTTTCGCTTTCGTGTTCTCGGCGGTCGGGTCGTGCTTTATCATCGGGCAGAACACTCACATTCTGGTGGCAGACTGGATAGTGAAGCCAGCCAGGTTGGGCTGAGCCTGGTACCTATTACCGTTGTGTTAGCCATCATCGTTGAACCGATCTCGATCGATCTCGAATGCCGCAATTCGCTCGTGATACGCAGTCGCTCGATAATCGATGCATCGCTGATGAGGTGGAGGAGAAGGAGGCGTACTTGGGACCGTAGGCGCTCTTGAACTCGGCCATGCGGATGGGGGTCTGTCGAGAATCAGGTAAGCCAACTTGCACGCCGCAATCAGGACGCCGAGGGGGCCAATTGGCAGGTATTTGTCGCCCTTCTGGTGCCCTCGGCGGAAGCGTTCAACATACGTAGGAAACCATCTTGACTCGTGGGGCGGTGGAAGCCTTGTGCGTCGTTCAATTGCTCGTCAATAGATATTCGTCGTCGTAAAAAGAATGGCCTTGTTGCGCGAGTTTGCCGGACGGGAAAGACCGGGTTTGTTTGGCCTCAGGCCTGAAGGAAGCTTGAGGGCCGTCGGCCAATGGCGGCTCGATTAGTGGACCCACCCGACTTCAGAGCTTCTATAGGTAGGTAGCCTCGCCTTTGGGGGACTGATATCCTTCTTTCTCACACCCAGCAAACTCTCGATAGCTTGCCTCTCACGGATTTCGACATGGACACCTTTATCGACAGTCGCTTTGAGCGGCTGGAAAAGGCCCTTGCCAATTTGATCGACTCGGTCACCAAGTATCACCCATCTACACTGCATGGCAAAGAGCTCGAGACGGCCGACATTGAACTTAGCAAAGGCTTGGACGAGGGTAGGCCTCCTCTCATGACATTCTTGCAGGTCCGACGCTGACTGTCTATAGTCCAAACCCATCAAAAGAATTACCTGCGAATACAGCAGCTTCGCGAGTCTTCAGCAACCCTCGACGCCCAGATCCGCGACACCATCTCGAGTCTCGCAGCAACGCGCAAGGATATCGTGACGACGCACGCTACCACCTTCTCTGCTGGCCCCAACTACCCCATCGCCTACGAAGAGCTGCTCAACTATGCTCGTCGCATCAGCAAGACCACCATGCCGCCCGCGGGCACCATCAACCCCGTGTCGCCCTCACCAGAAGGCCAAACGCCCGCAGGCCAAACACCCGCGCCGGATTCTCAAGCCGCGTCCGTCATGACGCCCTCGGCGCCTCCCACGTCGCAGGTCCAAAGCCCTGCCGTCATGAACGGCACACCACACGTGTCCCAGGAGCCCGCGACCCAGCAGACCACCACATCGGCCAACACCAACCTCCCCGAGGGGTGGACCCAGTTCCTCAACCCCCTGTCCGGTCAGCTCTTCTTCCCCTGGCCTCAGGAGGACAAGATCCGCGCGGGCTCCCTGGCGTCCAACCAAGTCCTCACGGAGCAAGGCATCGAACCCAAGGGCTATGATCCCGTCGAGGAGGAAGCACGCAAGGAACGTGAGGAAGAGGAGCGGAAGCAGAAGGAAGAGGAGGCTCGTCTGGCCCAAGAGGAACGCGAGAGGAAGATTCGCGAGGACCGCGAGCGCCAGCGCATCGAACGGGAGCGACAGAGGGAGAAGGAGCAAGAGGCATGGAGGCGAGCCAGCGTTGTCGGAGGGCCATCTGGTGCTCCCGCCGAGACCAAGAGCACGGCTGGACCTCCCCAGCAAAAGGCCCAGTTCCAGTTCACCAACCTGGATGATTTGGATGACGATGACGACGACGATTGAACCAGAATCAAGTCATGAAATTTTGCTCTCTATAGAAGGCTGAAAACGACAATAAGAATGCCTTTCCTCATCCCATCCATACCTAACCAACGTCCAACGTATTTGAATTGTACCGGGCCCGTTCCCGATCTTTTTTGTCCGTCTAAAAATGAAACAATGGAATCTACTCCGCAGACACAACGACCTGATATCACTACACATGCCCTGCTGCCATCATTTCTCCAGCTAACAACAACCCTTGATCGTAATCAGAGGAGTGACGCGTGGTTAAATCGCAAATCCAGACGCTGGTCGTACATGTATTGTTACAAAACGCCACACTCGTCGTCTCCCTGTCATAAGTTACCCATCGTTCAAGGCCCGTTTTCAGGGCCTTTGCCGAACCTCCACCGACACGACTACCTTAGTCGATCTTGATGGAGGAGTAAATCTTGCGGATAAACCACCAGCTTGCAAAGTAGCCAATGGAGCCTACGAGCCATGTTAGATACGAACATTGGTGTCGGGACGGGAGACTTACCAGAAAGGATAAAGAAAAGGAACGAGATGAGAGCGCTGTAGCCAATGTAGAGGACGGTACCAGCAAGGCCACCCAGCTTGACCTTGGTGACAAGGTACAGCAGGCAGTTGAGGAAGATGTAGCCACCGCTCATGCCAGCAGCGAGGAAAGACCTCCACTGCCAGTTGTAGTTCTCTGAACACAGCAGGAAGTAAACCATGAGGATGGTAACGGCCGCACAGACAACGATCATGAGGCCATAGCAGAGGAACAGGAAACCAAACATGTAGTAAATCCTGCTGAACCAGATGGAGCTGATGATGAAGTACAGCTCGACAAAGATGGCACCAAAGGGAAGGAGGCCGACAATGAGCATGCTCGGAATGGGCTTGAGGTAGGTGCTCACAGGGGGAATCTGTCGAGGAATCTGGTTCGTGCGGACAGGGGGCTCAAAGGCAGGAGCGCGGAAGCCGAGCCAGGAGCCAGCGATGGACAGGGGGATGGAGATGATGAACCAGATGGCGACAAGAACAAGCATGGTGGTGAAAGGAACCGCACCCGATGACTGCTTAGCCCAAAGGAAGAGGTCCAGAAGGAAGAAGCAGGAAAAGACAATGCCAGGGACCAGAAGAGGAGTCAAGGCGATGTTGAGCTTCCAGCTCTCGCCCTGCCAGGCCTTGTAGGTTCGGGCCGAGACGTAGCCACCGACGAAGCCCAGGACAGTGTAGAGAAGAATCATGATGGTGCCCAGAGAGCCACGGTTGGAGGGAGACAGGAATCCAAGAAGGGCAAACATAATGGTGCAGCCCGTCATGCAGAAGAGCTGGACACCGTTACCCGCGAGGACGGACAGGAGAAGAGGACGAGGAGGGCTTCGGAAGACATCGCCATGAACCAGCTTCCAGCCAGAATCCTCCTGCACACCATCCTCGACGACTGAGGTGCCGCCAAAATCGTCAAGGTCGATCTGATCAAGTCGGTTATAGCGCGCAATGTCCTTCTTGAGGGCTCGGACCAGAATCGACATGACAGTCAGGACGAGGATAACGACGATAATGGCAGTGTCGATAAGCCAGAACCAGTGAATCTTGGGGTCAAAGACGTGCAGATACTTGTCCCAGCGCGTAGCCCAGGCGGTTTCGGACTTGCGCCAGTAGACGCTGTAGCTGAAGGCGACCTTTTGTTCCTTTCCGCTGAACACGATGGGTTGGTGGTTGCCGCAGTCGGCCTTGCCTCCGTACTCCTTGGAGCTGGGCTCCACGACGACACCAACGACACGGCGTTGGGTGGCGTCATTGTTGACCTCGTGGTACTCGACCCAGATCTCGTAGTGGTTGTTGAAGAGGATGTTGTCGCTCTCGTCATCCTGGCCGAGCAAGAAACCGGAGCTGTAAAAGGTGGTTCCCGTCAACTGATCCTTGATTTGCTGACCAGCAGGGAGTCCGTCGACCAGCCAGTTCAAGCTGTAACCCTGCTCGATACGGCCCTTGACAAAGGCGATGGACTTTTCGGGGTACGTCGTCTCGCAAAGGGGCTTGCAGGTTTCGTTCTTGCCCATGATGAGCTCGAAGGGGGAGGTCATGATGCGGTCTCCGAAGAGAATGCTGCCTAGACTCTCCGACACATATTGAGGACCACCTTCGGGCTTGCAGAATTGGAACGCGGGATGGTAGTAGTCGTACGAGACAACCGAGTGCAGGCGGGAATCTTGGGGCGCGGCGACGGGCTTGATGCTGTTGACGTAGAGAGGGACCTTGTCTCCGTCCTTGTACGTGGTCGGGGCGACACCGGGGAGGTAGAAGGCCGAGGCCAGCTGGGGAACAGCTAGAAGCGATGTAAGAAGCGCCGTTGAAGGCGCAAAGTCTCTGAAATGCATCTTGAAAGGTTGGTCATGCGCAGACAGGCGTAAAGTTAATGGAAAGAGCGTTGCGAAAGATAGCTGCTAAGCTGTCAACTCGAGCTTGAAGCTGACGACAATGCGCGGATCAAGATTCCACAGCGGCAAGGCAGGGAAATGCAAGACCAGAGTGTATTTACACAAGAGGCTGAAGAGCTCTTGCGTCAACTGTCGACCGTTGATACGATGGATGCGGTGGTGAATCAAGCCAGCGGAAAAGCTGCACGAGTTAAACGCCAACTCAGGGAGCTTCGAGGCCACTTCGACTTCAGGTCCCTATTATCTGGCCAAGTTCCAGACAAACAGCTGTGCTGCCCGCTTAGTCAGGAGATAAGCCCCGGAAGATCCCCTTCCCGGGACGGGGATCGGCAGCAAGCGAGAGAAGGTGTGGCGCGATGTGGCTGGTGAGCGTGACAGGCCTGCAGATTCTCCAACATGGCCCCGCTAAAAAGTTGAAGCAGCCAAAACTTTTTGACGAGACATCCAACCTCGAGTCTACGCCTCGGACACACACCACAAGATGGCGGCCCCAACGACATTACCAGCGCTGCTGACCTCGTTGACGCAGTCGCTTTCTTCTGCGCTCGATGTCACCCCCAGAATCGCCTCCATTGAACACCAAAAGGACGGCATCTCCCTCCTCGACGTCAAGAACGAACTCCTCCTTTCCTACCTACAAAACCTCGTCTTCTTGATTCTCCTCAAGCTGCGCAACTCCAAGTCGGATTCAGAAAAGTCGGACGGAGACGACTCCGAGCTGGACGAATCTGTGCGATCAAAACTGGTGGAGCTGCGTCTGTATCTCGAGAGAGGAGCCCGACCATTGGAGGAGAAGCTGCGCTTTTCTATCGACCGATTCCTTCGAACCGCGGACGATGCAGAGCGCGAGAGAAAGGCAGCTGAGATGGAGCCGAAGGACTCGGGATCTGATGACGAGTCCGAGGATGAGAGCGAGACCGAGGCCATCTCTCGCAAACCTGGCGACCTTTCAGCGGCGCCCAAATTCGGAACTCTGGTTCGCGACGTTGCGACCGACAAGCAGCGCGATGGAGGAGCGCCAGGTGTTTACCGTCCTCCCAAGCGAGAACGCCAGGTCATGGACGCCCCCCAGCGCCGCGACAGGTCACGCCCGATCAAGTCCCACACCATGGAAGAGTTTGTTGCTTCAGAGCTGTCTTCCGCACCTCTGGCCCAGCCCAGCATTGGAACAACCATTGTCCAGGGCGGCCGCAAGATGAAGACGGATACCGAACGAAAGGAGGAGGCGGAGCGCCGAGACTACGAGGAGACGAACTTTACACGTCTTCCCAAGGAGAGCAAGAAGGATCGAGCCCAGAAGGCCAAGTCTGGTCGCAACAATCGCATGCAGTTTGGTGGCGAGGAGTGGCACAACCTCGGAGAGGGTGTTGACCGTATCGATCGTCTCACCAAGCGCAAGCAGTCAGGCGGCGGTGTTCGCGCCCTCCTGGACAAGAGCCGAAAGCGCGGCATCGACACTACGGATGGGCCCCGCGGTAGCGGCATGGCACCTGGAATTGGAGATAGGTTTAACAAGAGGGTTAAGGTGCTAGAGGGAGGACGACGAGACCGTGGCAAGGGCCGATAGAGGGTTGATAATAGAGCATTTTCTTAGGCGACTGCATGGATCGGACTTGTCGTTTGAACTACCACTATGCTGGCGATGATGGGGTCAAGTGCTGAGAGAGGATAATGCCGTATAGGTAGAAGCTGAAATGTGCCTCCGCTTCTTGACGAGCAAGCTGAACGGATTAAAAGGTTGAAATAGATTGAGAAGTGTTGTCAAGATATTTGATAGCCGTGACCAAGATTCATGTTTAACCCAGGACCCTTGATGATGCGGCGATTAGATAAGAAACCCAAACTTTGGCGGGGGACGAGCTTGGGAAATTTCTCCAGGTCGCCCCTCCAAGTTGAAGATGGTCGACTCAACAAATCAATTGGAATCCATGATACCCTCTTTCCTATTTTACCTTTAACAAATATTGTCGCAAGTAACACGGAAGGAGCAGACCAAAATCAGAGTCCTACCTCGTGACCGAGACTGTCGAGAGTACAACAGCAACTCTCTCCGAGCCCAGCGCATCCGTCGCAAAGCTACCCTTCATAATCCATCTATCAACCCCGACAGCTCGCAGCGACCGGCCTTGGAGCTTATCCACCTGCGCTTCGCCTTTACACTCCAAACAATCATCGTCTATACGCATACTACAAAATGGCTACCCGACCCGATGAGCCCGCGTCCGCGGTTCCGATGGACCTTGACGACATTGACCCCAGTCTCAAGCCATCCACATCCACATCCACAGACACCATAGACGACGATGACGAAGATGACCCCGTCACAGCGACATACAACGTCTTCATAAATCCTTCCCTCCCGCTAGGCCGTCGCCTCCTCATCCTCCAGCACCCCAACACCGCCAACGACACCCCGCAAGCCGCACCCACCGAGCTCCGCCTCAAGACGCGCGCCGGCATGGTCGAAGTCGACTTACCCTTGGATAACAGTGTCGCCTACGACCGCGAGAAGGGTCTTAAGTGGGGGAAGGCCCTGCACGCCTCCATGGCGGCTAAGAACGGAGGCAGCCACGGCCTGGCTGGTGGCTTCGGCGTCGGCGGTGTCCAGGGCCGCGGCGGAAGGAAGAAGGCCGAGGAGGATAATGACAACTTGGACTGGACTGAGGCCGTTAGGCAGGACAAGGTGTTGAGGACGCAGACGCTGGGTGGGCATTATCCCAAAACCCAAAAGCAGCTACACATGGTTGGCGTCTTTCAAGGGAGTGAGTATCCCCATTCTTGACTGCGCAGTGCATTCTCTAACATGTATTCCAGAGGAGCTCCATCTTACTCCCGTTTCATCTCTCGTCATGCTTCGTCCTCAGCTCCACCACATCGACGCTGCCGTCCAGCTCGATCGACAAGCTTCCTCCAAGGACTCGGGCCCGTCTGCGAGTACCACCACTGCTCGCGCTATCCACATGACAGTTAAGACCACCGGGGACGGCGATACCGTCACTACCGAGACTATGGCCGACCGCCTGCGTGCCGTCCAGTCCGAAAACTGGCGCAACCTGCGCTTTACCGATGAGAATGAGGAAGCCGCGTGGGAGGTCTACAATGAGAGTTTGTTCCTGCGTCCCACCGAGGATGAAGGTCAAGGCGAGGAGGAAAAGGCAGACGCCGCTACAAAGGATGAGCGGCCGCTGGAGGATGCTGTGCCCCAGCTGGGTCGCAAGTGGGACGACGACCAGTACTTTGAGGCCGTCTTCAAAGTCAAGAAGCCCAAACCCGGCTTCCTAAGCAATTCTTAGAAGGAACTCCAGAAGTCCGACCAAAAGGAACCAAGAGGAGCAACAACGGAACTCCCTCGACGTCCAAAAACCCAAGCTACGACCTCTGAGACAATGATGATTGACTAGGCTAGGTAGCTGTCAATGATGACAATACGTAGAGAGGGTCTGGAGACGGTCAAAATACGGTTGCATGAGACGGCGCAATAGGAAACTTGACAATTCAATTCATAGAATGGGGGATGCAATGAGACATTGATACGACCAGGAGGCACCTTACGATCGCTTTGCAAAAACGCGAATAATTCGAAATACTATATAACTTATTCTTGTAGAAATGAGTCCGCTTCCAAACTCTCTCCACGAGTAGTCGTCCGACATGATAACCTATGCCGGTACACAAAGAGTGCGTGCACTGAGCTGAGCACTCTACGCCTTGATATTTGGTACACCCATCATGCAACTGCGATGCGTCGTTCCCAATATTCTCCCCATCGGCCCGTAAACTTGTTCTTTTTGCACCGCGCATATCCCGGTTCTCCCCAGTGCTCCCAAAATGCCAGCCCAGAAACCCCAAGAATCGCCAACGACTGTAGCATGTGTGCATATCAAACGTCTGTTTACTGAAGAAGCTCAACATCCAACCCGATGGAACGCATAAACAGGTTGACGCTGTTCAGCCGCTCGGCCGCCATGGTCGGCGGCAGTGTCTTTGAAACAGTGACCGTGTCGAGGACGCGATCCTTGACAGCCAGGACCAGGCGCGTCTGTTGGTCATGAGAGGCACTGACGCCCATAGCTGCAAGTAGTTGCCACACGTAGACATCCTCTCCGGTGTTGACACTGCCAGGGAAGATATGGGGCAATGAAGGCTCGAGCCTGCTGAACAAGATTTCAAAAGTGCGATCCCTGATAATTGTTAGCATCAAAGTTCAAGTGTCTGCTCAACTCTTCACATACCATTTATCCCATTGCTCCGGAGTGCCGGCGCTCGTTTGCTTGAGCAGGACGGCACGACTAAGAATAAGTGTCAACATGGACACGCCGATTCTCGATCTGGCAATGAGATCCACGTTGAGCTTCGTGGCAATCAGGTTCAGGACGCCATCAACGATATCCAAACCAGTATCATTGAAGTATTGCATCAATGATGGCATCACAGTAGAGATGAACAGTTCAATCTTCTCTCGCATCCGTGCGTTGAGCGTAGTCACCTCACCCGGTGTGATGGCCGCGCCTTGTACAACATCCAACTGGTCGAGATGGTAGATGATCATGGTCAAGATGGTAGTTCGTTGCTCGAAAGAGAGATGGGGGAAGATTCGAGGGATGGCCCTCTCACCCTTGGCGCAAGACAAGAAAGCGATGAATGGGTGAGGAACGATGACCCCAATCGGCTCATGAACCTTGAGCTCGCCCCAAAGCTTCGCGTTGTAGGCCTCTAGAATGGTGGCCCACTCCTTGTGCTTGTTTTCAAGCTCCTCGTCTGGGCTCGTCATCGGAGGTGGAATAAGCCGAACATGATCCTCGATCTGCATGAGTGTCTGGTAAACCTTCTCCACGTTGCGCAGAATCGTCTTTCGGTCAAGGCTGGATCCCTTCGTGCCGCTGCTTGGACGTTGGTGGTCGCTCTCAGTGCGCTTGATGCTCAGGAGAGGCTTGGGCGTCTTGGCATTGCTGAACGAGATTTTTCCTAGACTACCAGCAATGACAAGCTGGGGGTTCTTGGGCTTGTTCTTGGCGGCCTCAACGGCTCGCTGGACCTGCTGCTCCATTCGCTGGAAATGATTCTCGGCGGGTCGGCCATGTCGTCGCATGCCACCCTGGCGGCTGCCAGTCTGGTACAGGTACGTCTGGGCGAAGTTGCTGAGAGGCTGGCTGGGGTTCTGGCGCTGACCGGCTCGAATATGACTGTAGACCTGATAGTAGAAATCTTCCGCAATGGATGCATCTGAGCCCTCAACAGGGTTGCCAGTGGCAGAGACCAGCTGCTGGAGCTGGATGCGGGTGATAAAGTTCTTGTCTTGTGGGGTCATCAAGCCGTTGTCCTTGGAGAGAAGCCAAATCTTGTGGTTGCGCTTGGCCCGCTTCGTCTCTTGGTCCAAAAAGGCCGCCTTCTCTTCCTCTGACATCTGCATCATCTGGGGATGTGCTTGCAACTGAGCAAGACTGGGGGTGGCGCCGTGGGAGTGCTTGGCCTGGTGGCCATGAGGCGCTGCCCGTGCATCGGGAGTAGAGCGGTTGGGGTTCTGCAGAATCTGGGTGGGCTGGGCCGGAAGCTGATGTTGTTGAACAGGAGTCGCCTGAAGTCCTTGGGCTGGCGGCGTGGACTTCGGCTGTATGCTCTGAGGTCGTTGCAGGATAGTCACTGGGAGACCGTGTCCATGCTGTTGGGGAAGCTGCTGTCCAGGATATCCAGCAGGGGGTTGCTGATAAGCCAGCTCCGCGACAGGAGGCTGAGGGGTCGGCTTCTTGGGCTGAGCTCGCATGGCAGCTTCGACCTCCTCCAGACTCATGACCTTGCGGCTAGAGGCGGACAGAGCAGGGTGAAGTGCAGGAGGGGCGGGAGAAGCCTGCTTGGCGGGTTTGGCTGGCCCAATGCCCCAGATGCTTCTGTCGACGTGTAGGTCGGGGAGCGGCTCGGAGTCCCGGTACTTTTCATAGCCAGAGCGTACAGGCTGTTGGAGGGGTTGTTGGTTGGAATAGTACGACTGCATATCGGCGGCGCTATACTGAGGAACAGCGGGGGCGGTCTTGATCGCTGGCCCCTGGCGATGGAATCGAACATGTTCCTCCTCAATAGCACCGGCAACCTTGGCAGTCTGGCCGAAAAAGTCGAAGTCTTTGCCAACACTCTTTCCCACCACAGGGCCACTGTCTCCAAAAGTATCGTCGTTGAACGCATCGCCGGTTTCGACAAGTTGGTCTCCAAGACCATCATAGGTATCCTCGAATTCAAGGGCGTCGTCGCCGTCTCCATCCCTGCCCGACAACCCTGCAAAGGGGTCGTGGGCTTGGGAGAAGCCGGGCGCCGCCGTGTTATGGCGGGTTGCGTCGAAGCCGAAGAATGACATCTTGACTGGGGTTTCGAAAGTAAAGGAGTGAACAGTGGTTGTGCTTGGGAGAAATTAGTATTTTGTCTCAAGGCCAGGTTAAGTCACTTTTAGGAGCCCTGAGCTTCGAGCCCCGCCTGAGCTGTCCTAACGCTTCCCTGTACGGCAGCCAACAAAGATCGAGGTCCGGTCCGGAAGAATTAAAGGATACGTTGTCGAGTTTAAGAGTCTGATACCACAGAATGAAGTTTCTCTTCAGCGTGACCGTTCTACCGAATTTGTCGCGCATATCGTATGTATATCTGATCCAGGCACGGCAAAGTCACCGTCGGAGTCGTACATGTCGACAGGCCTGAGTGCTGTCTCGGCGGAGCGCTGCAAGGCCACCATTTCCACGCTCGCCTCGTCCACAGGTCGCTTTGGCGAAAGGGCGTTGGTCGTCCAGGTAGGTTCGGGTTCCGGAGAAGCATCAAGAAGTCCGAGGCAGACAAACCCGCAGAGATGGCCGGGCCCAGGGAAGAGCGTCGAGACGCAAAAGACGAAAGAAAATACTCACCACTAAGAAAAGGAGATCCTTGCGGGGTCGGCCAACGCGCACAAATCTATCATGATGTCTTTCAACGGTTCGGGCTCAAGAGGTTTGTATCCTAGCCAACCATGCAAAGAAAGCACGAAGATGGCGGAATGTGGGTGGAAAGGATCGCAGAGCTCTAGCCGAGCGCCGAGAGGTTGAATATGCTGGGGGAGGCTGGCTGAGAGAGAGCGCGCTGCGGGAGTGATGCGCGGCGAGGCTCTGCTGCCAACGATGATGCGACGAGGAGCCAGCGATGTGCTCCAAGCCTTTCCCCACATGTGGGATATTCCGTTCCCGGAGCACGGACCTGTGCAGGCAAAGTCAAATCACGTGGTTAAACACGTGAGAGAAGTCATCGAAGCTCCCTCGAAGCTCCTCTCATCAGCTGCAAGGGCGTTTTGGCTTGTAAGCCTCAAAACGCTGACCTCCCATGAGAGGTGAGACCCTGCTGTGGTGCATGGCCTTGATGCAGCTGGAAAGGATATTTCTGTTTTAGATCGTGATATGAGCTCCAATTGAACGTAATGCATCCTCGGACTTGCATGCAACGACTGGGGAGCTGCACTCTCTTGTAATTGCTTGAAGCTTATCTCGACCTTTGTGTTTCTTCTTAAGAACGGTTGGAAGCGATCAAAATCCGTCGATGACATCCTCGAGTGCGTTTTGTTAAACTACATGTTTTCCAGAAAACGGACAGATCTCCCTTTCTTGGGTCTTGCTGCACGTACGTGTCAATCTGCAGCAACGACCCAGCGGTCGAATGACTGATAAACCGAACAGTCAGTTGTCCATTCTTTTCCAATTCTTTCGTGACAACACCCCCCACTGCTCCCTCAAGTTTATAGCATGGTTTGCGAAGCCCTATATGGCATGGAGTGAGTCGCCGGCCATTGTTTATTTGACGCAGGAGAGCTGAGGGCGTGCAGTAGCTGGTGGGCTCAAGTGAAATTGCGACAAAATGTACAGACACTACCTCTAGAAGGATACAAATGTCGCCATCTCAGGTTCATGCTTGATGACGACAAGAGTAATTGCTTACCTTTGCCTGGTCTTTAGGTGCAGGTAGATAATACGAAAGAGCCAGGTGGTCTCTTTTGTCTACATATGTCATTATGTGATAAATGGGCTTTGATACGGAGGATATGCGATGGGGTTTGTCATGACTTGGGTGTTTGAAGCCCTTCCGTCCCGTCCGTATGTATGTCCACCTCTGCCCTCCCCTCGACCTTTCGACGAAAGCTGAAACAAGGGGTCTGGACAGTCCTCCCCTGTCGATAACAGCCTCGTAAGCAAAAGAAAGGGAGACGACGCTTGCAGAGAACGGGGTGAGGGAGGTGGTGGAGAATTGAGCTGTTACAGGCTAAATGCGGAGCTCCTCGACGCAAGGTCCTTTTTCTGTCGTCCACCTAAAACAAGGCCGAGGAAACGTAAAAGGGGGCCTCTCGAGGAATACGAGAAAAAGTTGGTGATGCATCAAGAAGTGGCGCCTTGCCGGATCGAGGAGCAAATCTGCTGCCACCAAAGTCTCTTGGGGGATGCGGCTTGGAGTGGCAGTGGACCCGTCATTCCATAAGTTCTCGAATGATGGACGGGAGGCGCTCTGATGATGAAAGGGGGACGCAATCCGAATTGGCACATAGACGAGGGGCCTTGTAAAGAAAGGGCTTTTCTGCCGCATCTTCCATGTCAGCCTCCATCCCCTATCAGCGAGCCTTGGGTCTCAAGGGAAGAGCCGGGCCCCCTGGAGACGCCGAAGAGGTTGCTTCCGTCCATGGATGCTATCAGTTGGAAGCTCTGCTCCGAGCGTCTGGACTCTGACGAAGCTGGAGCCAGCGGGCAATAGCTTCGAATTGTGGCGGCCACGATTTTAGCAGAGATCCTCCCTCTACCCCCTGAACGTCAGAAGCATCAGGTAGCGCCAGGACAGGAGGCAGGTATCTTTTGATGAAGAGTACCTTGGGTCAGGTACTCTTCAGGAGGGTTGGCCACGTCTCACGTAGCACACACCGCCCTAAAGTACCTGTCTTGGCGGGCATCTCGCTGTACCTTCAAGTCCCGCGTACCTGACTTGACGATCGTAGACCCGCTCCTTGGCCATCCCCGGACAGTCTGTTCATCCCCCATTCCTCTCGACTCTTTTGCCTCGTCTTGTCTTTAATCCTTCTTCTTCCCCATCACGAGCGTCCTTTGCATCGTGTGGCCTTGCATTTATCTTTTTTTCCTTGGTTGATTCTGGTCAGCGGTCGCCCTGCCAGGACATTTCAGGTGCCATTCAGTCCAACGAGGATGCTTGTTTGAGTGCCAGCTTTTATTAGTCCAAAAGTTTCTCGGCTTGCTTGGCTCCTAATCTTTTTCCGCCCTGTGCGCGCGCCCGCTCCCCGTCGCGACAGATCATCCTTTCTCCATCCTTCACCATCACCTCCTTCAGATTCCTTCAAGCCCTTCCTTTATTGACGGTTCCGCATCGTCGAATCCATCTTCACCATGGCTGCCGGTCATACGCGCTACGTGCGCTACATTGCGCTCGCGCTCTTCGTATGTGGCCGCCTCCTGCTCCGACCAGCTTACGTCGCCACTCGCTAACGTGTCACCTCCCAGACGCTCACTATGTTCTACTTCTTCTCCAATTCGAGATACGATGCCATCCCCGCCACCAGCAACGTCGGAAACTTCCCTGGTGGCCCGGGAAGCCCTGGTGGTCCTGGAACCCAGCAGGCTCCTGGCGCTGTCCCCAATGCCCCCAACTCTGGGGTCAACTTCCCGCAAGGAGAGTCCGCGCCCGTTCCCGGTGACGATGATGCCCTCACCAAGGACGAGATCCCCGCCCAGAAGCCCGCTGCCGAGGGTGCTGCTCCCGCTGAGCCCGGTGCTGAGGGCGCCGCCAAACCCGCCGGTGAGCTCGGCACCGCTCCCATGGCCATGACCCCCAACGACCCTGGCTGGAACAACCTCTTGGGCACTGCTCCTGGCCCTCGCATGAACGCCACTTTTGTCACTCTTGCTCGAAACAGCGACGTTTGGGAGATTGCCGAGTCTATCCGTCAGGTCGAGGATCGTTTCAACCGACGATACAACTACGACTGGGTCTTCCTCAACGACAAGCCTTTCGATGAGCAGTTCAAGAAGGTCACCACCTCTCTTGTCTCTGGTAAGACTCACTACGGCCTGATCCCCGAGGAGCACTGGTCCTTCCCCGAGTGGATTGACCAGGAGAAGGCCAAGAAGGTCCGTGAGGATATGGCAGAGCGCAAGATCATCTACGGTGATTCCGTCAGCTACCGCCATATGTGCCGATTCGAGTCTGGTTTCTTCTTCCGACAGGAGATCATGATGAACTACGAGTACTACTGGCGTGTTGAGCCCTCCGTCAAGCTCTTCTGCGATATCCACTACGACCCCTTCCGCGTCATGCACGAGAACAACAAGAAGTACAGCTTCGTTCTCTCTCTCTACGAGTACATTGACACCATTCCCACTCTCTGGGACAGCACCAAGAAGTTCATGTCCAACCACCCTGAGCACATTGTCGAGGACAACTCGATGAAATTCCTCAGTGACGACGGTGGCAACACCTACAACAAGTGCCATTTCGTGAGTTGATCAAGTCTTGATTATTTGCAATCAGCTAACCATTTTTAGTGGTCCAACTTTGAGGTTGGTAGCCTGGAGTGGCTCCGAAGCAAGCCTTACCTCGACTTCTTCGAGTCTCTCGACAAGGATGGTGGTTTCTTCTACGAGCGATGGGGTGATGCTCCCGTCCACTCTATCGCCGCCGGTCTTCTCCTCAAGAAGGAGCAGATTCACTTCTTCAACGATATCGCCTACTACCACGTTCCCTTCACCCACTGCCCCACTGGCGAGCAGAAGCGTCTTGACCTTCGATGCCATTGCAACCCCAAGGATAACTTTGACTGGAAGGGATACTCTTGTAAGCACTCATGACTTGAATAGTGTGAATGACCTGGCTAACACGCTTCAAAGGCACCTCCCGATATTACGAGCTCAACGGCATCGAGAAGCCCCAGGGCTTTGAGGAGCAGCAGTAAACCAATCGCACGGAGATGATTAGCGGTGGGATTGTACGTTTATCATACAGGTTGTAATGCTCGGTAGATTGTTTGCCTCGTTTTGGGCCGCACTTGATGGGTGGGGTTGGGGATGTTCTCTCGTGGACAAAATTCAGGCGTCTGGGTTTGAAATACTTTGGACAGCTTTGGTCATGTAGATGTGTATGAATTGATCGACTGTTTGGGATCTTTTGCATGACTGCTGAACTTGCTTAAAATAATGTACAATAACGATACATGGCCGTAGCCAGGTTCTATCATGACGACCTTGACCCCCCATCATTGCGCCATCTCAAGTCGTCTCGATGATACATCATGGACAAACGATTTGTTCCGATGGCTCCTTAACCAACGGTGGCCTTCTTGGGCTTCTTGGTACCAAACTTGCTTCGGCTCGTTGTTCGGTTTGCAACACCACCCTAGAAGATTAATTGTCAGTACTTGATTCTTGTCCGCGATTCCAAACTCCGTGTTCAAAGATTCGGTATCCTTGTGACATACCAGATCCAGAGCTCCTCGCACAAGACGGTACCGCACACCGGGACAATCCTGGGCTCGGCCACCCCTCACCAGAACGACACTGTGCTGCTGAATGTTGTGTCCCTCGCCGGGGATGTAGGCGGTGATGACGGCACCTGTGGAGAGCTTGACACGGGCGGTCTTGCGCTCGCCAGAGTTGGGCTTCTTGGGCCGGACGACACCGACACGGAGGCACACGCCCTTGAGGGCCGGGCAGTGCGTGTTGGACAGGGCCGGGGAGACGGCGTGGCGGGCGCGCTTTCCCTTTCGGATGCCGCGGAGGACCTGGTTCAGCGTCGCGGGGCGGGCGGTCGTCGGGGCGAATGCGCGGGGTGCGGTAGTGCTGAAG
>JABFEX010000179.1:0-31938 GCA_013623515.1 Fusarium illudens
TTAGTCTAAATAGGTATATTAGGTAACCTATCCCCTGGGTACCCATGGGAATTTTAAGCCTTAGTAATAATCATGGCTAAAGATCTGACGACGATAGTCTATGAGCTCATCTAGCCCGAGGGCTTGGCTCTCGTGCTGTTGGTCACTACCATCGTCTTCACGATCCTCTCTATTATCATCGCGGGCTTGCGATTCTATGTCCGCGTCTCACTGCATGCCTTTGCTGTCGAGGATTGGATGATGCTTGTTGGCCTGGTGAGTCTCGAAGCATCCTCACTCACCCCGAGTTGAAAGCTAATACCCTCTAGATCATCAACGTCGGACACAATGCCTCAGTCGTCGTCCTCGCATACAGCGGCATCGGGTCCCGCGACGACGTCATCACCGTCGGGATGCAGTACAAGATAGGTCTCTGGACAGTAATATGGCAGTTCCTCTACGTCCTCGACGGCGCAATCATCAAGTCGAGCATCATCTGGACCCTCCTCCGCCTCGCAAAGGACCTCAACAAGATCTACACAAAGATCCTCTGGGGCCTCTTCGGCTTCAGCTGGATCGTCTGGCAGATCTCGTGGCCCGTCGCCATCTTCCAGTGCAAGCCCGTCGCCGCGGCATGGGGGGAGCCTGGTGACTGCACCTCTGGCCAGACGGTCATTCTGAGGGTTTCGTACTTTGTCTCGGCTGCCAACATCTTTACCGATATTAGTACTGCGCTGGTGCCCATGTTTCTGCTGCGTCGACTGCAGATGCCCAGGAGGACCAAGCTCATGACCATGGGCGTCTTGTCCCTTGGTGTTTTTGCGTCGGTGGCCACGACTATCCGTATAACCTACACTTGGGCTTATACCGCACCTTCTGGGAGATTCTGTAGGTTCAATCACACACTTGTCGAATGCCAAGCTAACACTACCCCAGACGAGGTTGGCAAAATCGTCCTCCTGACAGTCCTCGAGTGCGATCTCGGCATCATCGCCGGCTCGATGCCCATGCTGCGCCGCCTCATCCGCAACATCCTCCCCTCATACGGCGCAAGCGACAAGACCCCCGGACGATCCGGCGACGTCAACCTCGTCACCATCGGCGGCACCTCTGGCCGACGAACGCACATAAAGCTCTCAAACGCCGGCGCCAGCAGGATAGACGGCGATCACGAGAACCACTTCCAAGACAAGGAGAGCAACGACGACGACGAATCGACACGCCGCATGATACACATCACCCGTGAGGTCGAGCAGGACAGCATCGCCGGGGCGAAGGACATGCCTGGGAATCATCGGATGGACGTTGAAATCTCGGGTGGTGACAGACAACCTCAAAGGTCGGACCCCTCGACTTCGCGAAGTTGGAGACACTAGATGTGCAAAAAAAGGCTCTTAATCGAGTCATGGGGTTTAAGAGAAGGGGCTTTATTGTATTAATATGGGATATGTTGGGACTGTCTAACATCAAAAAACAAAAAGGGAAGGGCACAACATGGAGAAAACCTGAGGATACTATTGTAGTCTAGATGACGAATTTAATGCGAATGAACAGCAACAAAGTCCCTGTGCTGCTACGAAGAGAAGAACTATGCTTAGATAGAGCGAACGTGTGAAAGGAATCAAAGGGCTTTTACATATTGACGATTAAGTCGAGTAATTTGCACGCCTTGGACAAACCACTTACCTCTATAAAGTCAAACTTACCACTGTATTGAGCTAGAGCGTATTAGAGGACCTATGTTTCTTGTTGCTGTTGGTGATGGCTACACTTGTAGTTAAAGAGAGTAGGTCTTATACTGCTCCGAGTATGAAAAGAATGCCTCTTGGTGTTGATCCAGTGGTTTCCTCTCTCATCGAGAGTTGCCGAGTCTGCCCCAATCACCAAAAAGAGGCCCAATGTATGCCTTTAAATATCTATAAAACACCAAAAACCCAGGCTCCCAAGTCCAGTCTACAACTCTTAAGCCGTCGATATCCTGCAATATAAGCAATGCCATCTCTGCTGGGCTGCTCTGATGCCCAACTGGGTCTTTTTGGTCCTCATCGCCCAACGGGATGTCGGCGTTGCCTGACTATTAGTCACTCGCGCAAATGAGTGCCACGGCTTGGAGCGGCTTTGGTCAGAAGCATTGAATGCTTGGCAGCTTGGGTTGCACGAGCCAGGGGTGGAAGGTGATTGGTGATGAA
Organism: Fusarium illudens; assembly: GCA_013623515.1. Taxonomy (NCBI): domain Eukaryota; kingdom Fungi; phylum Ascomycota; class Sordariomycetes; order Hypocreales; family Nectriaceae; genus Fusarium; species Fusarium illudens. The sequence goes on from JABFEX010000179.1 coordinate 2,169, forward strand.
TGTCTACTATGTAGACGTTCTATGATGTCTGTAGAGGTGCTCGAGGAGTAGTCAATGTAGGTAGTCAAGTCGAAGACAAAGATCAGCAGCGTGATCTCCATCCTTTATAGTGTCAACAGGCGTTCAATCGTTTCCGATCTCGGTAATAAAACCCGACAAACCGTAAAAGGCAAAAACAATGAGCACCATCTTCTCCACCCACCACCAGGCGCCCCCATTCGCATACCCCGGAGGGAGTTGCGTCTAGACCAGAGTGGGTATGGGGTTCCAGTTTCTCTTTGTCAGTCAATGAATGACCCCAACAAAGTCTAGACTCCAAGTTAGATCGCCAAATGACAGGAAAGACGACAGAATTTTGAGCAGGAGCCGTGTATTGCCACCTCTTTGCATATACTCGTCCAATCACCGAACCTTATACCCCCCCCGAAGAGCCCGTCTCGGGCCTCTCGGCTTTGGCACCCGATCCCTGTGTCGTGTCTCGACGGGAACTAGAAGCGCGGGGGGAGATCCGATTCGGGTTATTCCTTTGCTAGCTCTGCAAAGGGAATTGCGTCTTTCCTTCCGAATCACTCCGCGTTGTTAAGCTACTGGGTAGGTAGCATACAGTCATGACTTGGTGATGGGTTGGGATGCTTCAAACCAAACATCAGGCCAGAAACACCAAATTCATCATGCAACAAGAGCAATCATGAAAAGGTGACCCCCAAATTCCCTAATCAGCTTATTCGCGAACCCGAGCACACGGACTTACAGACACACCACTAGAGCGGCTCATCGACTCTCCCCCCCTGTGCCCTACTAACCCAATTAATTCCCTAAGAATTCCAGCAACTCGAACCCTTTCGGCTAGCGCTGCATCTCAACCGTCTTTACGTAACTCCATGTGTAGGCCGCCGGCCGAGAAGGCAGGCCGACGGCGGGAATCACCTCCGGCCGTTGTCTGTGGGTATCCGGCTTCTCGAGATTTATTTCGTCTCCCCGAGTCCCTTCTCCTCTCTGTTCTTTCCGTGACTCCCAGTGCCTCACTATCACCTTTGTTCATCTCTCGTCTTCTGTTCCTTCCTTAAGGTCGACTATCCTTCCGCAAACATGGCCCACTCGGTATCCTCGACCAAGAACAATGAAAGCATCCAGGTCATGGCAGAGACCTATCCCAGACCTCTGGGCGAAAGAATCGGAAACCCGGTATGGATAACCCTGCCAGGAGCAAACGCTACAGATAACTGACGGGGTTGCGAATTACAGGCCCCTCTGGCTATGGGAGGTTTCGCCACTACGCTGCTCACAGTCTCGCTGGCCATGATGGGTTTCCGAGGCGTGTCTCTACAGACCGTCTTTGTTGGAAACCTGTGCTTTGTGGCCTGCGTCGGACTGCTCATCTCGGCCCAGTGGGCAATGATCAAGGGGGACACATTTACCTTTACTGTTCTAACAGCTTTCGGTAAGGCCGTCGCTAGTAATCTTCTAACCAAGTGCAGCTCTGATAATGTCGTTCAGGACTCTTCTACGGCGGCTATGGCGCAACCCTTATCCCTTCATGGGGCATCATCGACGCGTACGGAGGCACCGCCAATCCTGAATACAACAATGCCCTAGGCTTTTTCGTCTTAATCTGGGCCGTCTTTAATTTCTTCTTCCTCATTGCCTCCATCCAGATGTAAGCATACGACATCCCGCCGTCGTTGACAGTTGCTAACTTCAAAAGTAACCTCGTCTACATCTGCATCTTTCTTTGCATCGAGCTGTGCCTGATCTTTGACGCCTCCTCCTACTTCGCCCTCGCCGACGGTCATGCCGCCACCAGCACCGCCCTCATGAAGGCTGGCGGAGTCTTTGGCTTCATCGCGGGCCTGCTGGGGTTCTACTGCGTCGCCTTTTACCTGTGCCAGGAGGTGCTCCCCTTCAGTGTTCCAATGGGCGACACTTCTGCTTGGTTCCAGGCTCGGCGTGAGAGGAAGAAGCTTCAAGGTTGTGACGCTTGATGAGGTTGACGGACAAGGGGCTTTTACTGGTTTTAGCATGGTTTCTGGCATTAGACTATCAGACGGAGACGGGCCATATACAAAAGTGTTTTTAGTTGTAGACTTGCGAAATTCATGAGAAATACAAAGAATGCAGTTGCAGTTGATGTCGGGTTGCACGATTACCTCAAAAGTGGCATGTCCTCAGGCGTTGAGTCATCCGGCGAGTTGCAACGTTTAAAAAGGGCCTTCCTTGTCAGGAATAGTATATGATGCTTGGTAAGCGAATCAGATCACGAAGCAGGTCATTTAATAACTCGTTGCGGATACTGTAAATCTTACTTGAACTCCGGCAACCTACCTACCTACCTACCAACTCATCTTATCCCGCTATCTATATCCTGAATCTATTTAAAAATGGCCTCTACAACTCGAGACGATTCAACAAACGACATCAAATGTCCCGTGGCCCTGATAAAATCGAACTTGATTCTGGTGCCAACGCCGATTGCAATCTCATCGCCATCTTACCGCGCCCTCTACGCATCTCTGCACAGCAATGCCTCATTCTGTCAAATGGGCTTTGGAGAGCACTTCACCGCCAGATCATGGACTGACGAGGAGACCTACGACATCATTTCGTCTCGGGATGTGAACAACGATTGGAGAAACTGGGGCGTGGGCGACTTTGCAGTGGGGTTATTGGACCCAGAAGACGAGAAGCGCTTTTTGGGGGACAATGCCGTCATCAGGAGTCTTTCTGGCCTAGGTCTTACTGAAAACGAACAAATCCGGGTACTGGACGCTGGCAGAGAATCACTGGCCCTCGACGCGATAGAATGGGTAGGCTACGCAGGTATCCGACAAGCCCGAGACGTCGAGCACATCGCGTCATGGAAGGACAAGGTCGAGATCCGCTACGGTGTGTCTCCCGATCACTGGGGGAAGCGCATCGCCAACAGGTCGGCAGAGGTGGTGATGCATTGGGCTGTGGCGGACAGGGGCGTCACCAAGTTTATTGCAGAGACTGAACGTGACAACACTCGGAGTGGTAGAGTTCTCGAGAGGCTTGGCTTTGTTCAGTTGGAGGAGGCAAAGTATTGGAAAGAACCTACAGAGGTGGAATGGGAGCGGGTTGGTTAGAGTTCACTGTAAATACATATATATGGTGGGATGACTTCTCAAAAGTTAGAAAGGGTTGTCTCCCGGGATAACTCTATCTTAATGTCAAGCAATCCAATACATGAATTCACATGCCTATGCATCATCAATCTAGAAACTATCCATCTGCTATAACCACAGCACTTGGCACTCTTATCCGCGGAACTTGGCAGCAACCGCATCGTACTCCTTCCGAGTCAACGGCGTAACAGAACCGTGCTTCAACCCCTTGGGAAAGTTTGGAAGGCTAGACCGCTCCCACTTGGGCGACAGTATATTCGAAGTCTGAAACGGCACGTATTGCGTGTAGTCGTCAAGAAGCAGGTGGTACAGCCCAGGCGTGCGGATATCAGCAAACGACGCCGGACCCTCGAGCGGCGTCTCAGGTCGCACGTATCCAGGGATGCGAGTCCAAGTTCCAAACAGTCCATTCTCTGTTCTCTCCTGGTAGACCTGGTTCACCGTCTCGTTCTTGAGGAAACGGACGTAGGCCCCGGGCTTGCCCAGGTACTGGAACTCCTGGTCGATGAGCGGAGTGCCGGGGAGAGCGTGGTAGTCCCTTGGCGCGCTAAACTTGACAAAGTCCTTGGTCGTGGCGTAGCGTATGCGGTCGAGGTTCGCAACGCCGGTGTGTCCGGTGTCGGAGGAGCTGTAGTGGCGGGAGGCCCAGAAGACATAGTATTGCTTCTTGGCGTCGTCCCAGACAGCAGAAGGGGCCCATGTCATGCCAGCAGTCTCTGACTCGACACTGCAGTTTCGTCAGCAAGTTTCAGCGATACATGGTCTTCCGATTTACTAACATCCTCAGCGAAGGCTTGGACCACTTCACCAAGTCCTTGGAGGACCACACGACCAGACCACGGCTACCGTGCCGAGTAGCCTTATCCCAGTTGAAACCCGCGGCATTAATATCCAAGTCTATCATAAAGTCAGCAACGATGCTTTACTCAACTAAGATCAAATCCATCTCCTACCGGTCGCGATGACAAAATACTCGGAGCGCGCAGCGTTGGTGGTGAGGAAAATATCTCTAACTCCCTTGGTGCCCACGTTCGACGTCAGGACAGGCTTTCCGCCATTCAAGAACTTGAAGCTCGATGCACTGTCACCGTCGGAAAGATGCCACTGGACCTGAGGAGTAGGGTCACTGAACGTCGAGATGAGGTATCCGACATAGTTGGAGTCTTGACGGCTGCTCAGGTCGTTGACTGCGCGAGCATCGACGAGAGCAACCGAGGTCGCGGCAGCCAAGAGTGATAGTATTCTCATTCTTTCTGTATCTTGGCTTATAAGCTGAGCCAGGGAAGGAAACGATCAAAGTAAAAGAATGGGCATATGCTGGCCTCAGCCCTCACTTAGTGACGAGGATGGGTTCTATATAGCCAACCACGCCAGCCCTCCTGCGTGATCTATATTGAACAACAAGCGGCCCAGTTACCTCATCGGGACGGTCTCGGTGCAATAGCCTCCGGGATACTAAACCGCATCACATATAGTTCGAAAGGTCATCCGACAACGCCCAGACCTCAACGACAGCCCTGGTCCACCAAGGCCACTTCATTCCATCAACAACACGCTTCACCGAGGTCATTCCATGTGAAAGATCTCCCGAGAGTGCGGGGACGGGGCCCTCTCCACAAGTTCAGCCCTGGGGGGGTTCCATGCAAACCATATTTTCCCAACCCACGAAAATTTCCCCTCAATGAGGAATCAGCATCCGCCGTTTCGGACGCCGATCCGAGGACCTAGCTTCATGGACCCATGCTCCGGGCGAAGCGCTCCAGTGAACAGAGGGCGCATAAGGGAATGAGGGGTTGAACAGGCCACGGCGCACGTATTCGGACTGTTTTTGTGAATAAGACTTGAGGCCAAGTGTCTGACTTCCAGTGATTAATTGGAAGCCCATCGTCGAGTCCAAGTACTGACTTGGCCGGGGGTTGTGTCTCCTCTGGATGCATTCGTTCAAGCACCACCTCCGATATTGCCTTGGAGACATGTTCAATGGTTCATCACAGTTGGGCAACTCTCGCGGGGGCGAAACCTGAAGACCATACTGAATGGCTAGCGTAGGTAAATAAGTAACATGCCCTCAAACTAGCGACGGCGTCGGCCGAGTCAAGAAACAGCATAGATAGAGACTAACGGGCCAATCAGCAGAAACTACAGGTTCTTGGGCGGTATTCAGTGAAGCCAAGGTCCTTGCGCATCGACGAGAGCGATCCTCGGCGCAAAGCTGGTCTTTAAAGTCCTGATGGCCAGTGGACACAGTGCTGTGTAATCCTTTTCGCAGCAATGTCAATCGATATGGCGAAGAACCTGAATTAGGTCTCAAGTTTCCTTGAGCAAGCTGAAGCTCTCTAAGAGGCCAGTACTCGGGAACAGTGTCATAGAGACCGACAGGAGGCCCAAGCCCCCTTGGCTCGTGTGGGCTTGGGCAAAGAATTGCGCGATCAGAGCAGGCGGGGCACCCGGCTCTCGGAGAGACATAACCCAATTTTCCCGTCTTAACAGCACAATATCCAAGCAAAGAAGACCCGAGGCACAAAGGACTTCAACTTGAATGACTTGAATGACCCTTTCACGCCTTCTTTCCGGTCCTGCTCGGCTTCATCAACGGGACTCGGGACGGCTCGGTATCGCGACATGTACAGTGCTGCACAGTGTTTCCCACACGTGTTTCCGTATGAGGCATAGTCCGAATTGCGTGCTTGATGGCGATGAGGGCCTGGTCAAGAGGAAGACGACCAGCAGACGACCAGCTTTCCTCCTTCATCCTCCTTCTTCAACGTCTCTGCATCAGCTGCGGGTCTCTTTTTATGAATCAGAGCGGTTCATTATATGCTAATATTGTGGTGCCGACATACAAAATACGGAATATCCTCCCTCTCCCCCCAGTCTGCTCTCTATCTACCAATCTGGCCAGACCAACGGCAACAAACACGAAAAGGGACAAGAACCAAAACTCATTTCTTGCTTCGCTAATCTCACGGGTCATTTCTCATCAAGGCCATGGCTGTTGAAGCCACTGCCCGTCGTCGACTACTCCTTGAGCAGCCGCCCGTACGCCGAGTAGTAGTGACAACCCGGCACGTGGCTCCTGCGCCCAGTCTTTTCGTCAAAGATGTGACATCCCTTCTTGGCTACGTTGGGCGGAGTGTACACTGCAGAGTTGCAGGTCAGTTACTGCGACAAGTGTCGTGGGCTGAGGGGGGAGGGTGTTTACGGTGCAATGAGACAGCAAAGTCGCTGCCCCTATTGGACACTCGGTGGAGTCCTAGCTCGTCGGCCATGTAGGCGACGGCGTTTTCCTTGTATGTTCTTTCAGAGATGACCTCCATCGGTCTCTCTTGTTCGTCTTCGTCGGGAAAGGCATAGCGTGTCTCGGTCAGGTTGCCCTTGAGGATCTTCATGAGGCAGTGGGCTTTGCCGTGGTCGTGGATAGGGCTTCCCTTTCCGGGAGACCACACAAGGACAAGCTATGCAAGGCATCAGTCAATGCTGGGCTAGGTCGAGCTGGCCGAAAAAGACTCACCAGGTTGCTCTTGCCGTTGCCTTCGTCGACGAGGTTGCGGGTGTAGCCCCTGGTGTGGTCGCCGAAGGCATACCGGGACCACTCCATATCGGAGCCATCATAGTCTTGCATGAGACGTGATAGGAAGTCGACATCAACATCGTCACAAGTCAAACCCGACGACGGACCGAGAGCCTCTTTGAGGCGCAGCACGAGCTCCTCGAAATGGTTCTGCTGAAAGGGGCCGACATTAGGGACGGTGCTGGGACCGATGCTTAGGGCACTCGAGTTTGAGAGGATGCCGATGGCCATGGTTGCTATGCTGTAGGAGGTTGATGATGGTGTTCTAGGATCGGATCTCGTTCTAGGGTTGAAGGTCGGTATCTGGATGGAAAGGGACAACACAGCTTCTTGGGAACACGGGGCGGGGGTCGACGTCGACGTGTGTGGCCTCGCCTTCCTTGGCTCCCATCGGTCAGATCCGGCTCTGAGCAGCCGGGCGATAGTATCACCGACGTCTGGCTGTGGGTCGCGGACGGTTACCGACATGATTGCTCGAAGGAAGGGAAGGCCACACGGGCTGTATCGGCGACCCAGTACTGGTCCGGTGAGCTCGCCTGGCGATTGTGGTTGGACGCGGCGACGCTAGGGTTGGTTGCGGTATCTCTTGGTATTCGGTGGTATCTGAGTGGGCGCTACCTTATTGGTACAGGGCGGGAGAGCGGTGTTGCTATGGGGGTTCATCAGGGGTGCGAGGAGCTGTTTCCACGGATGACGGCGGGTAACTAGGGACATATGGAGAGTTTCCATTTACAAGCAGTTGTTTGTGGATTAAGAAATTGGCAGTTTTTCTCTCCCTCTTTCTTTGCAAGTCTGGAATATGGCGAAATACCCGCTATCCGCCTTCCGTAGGCCTATGTCGGAGGGACCGGGGACCTTGTGGATTTCGTCTAAGGCTTAGACCGGTTGTCGGGGGCCCGAGATTGACACATGGAAACCCGCGAACCATGCCATCAAATGACGAAAGCCTTGACTCTTTCGCCTCCTGCTCCGTTTTTCTTTGTATAAAAAAACTGCTTCCTTTGGCAATAAACGACGGCCTTGACGCGAAAAAAGACACCGAAAAGACTCCATTCCTTGAAAGACTTTTTTCTCCTTTGCAAACCCCGGTCTCTCTTTCAATCGCCGACTGGACACCCTTGCACGCCTCCCAATCTTAGCTTCCGCTGCTCGCGCCCCGATCGGCGACTCACGTCACATTTCTCACCAGAAGGAAAGAGTGAGAGCAGCAGGCGGTGCAACGCTGCCCATCATGTCTGACGTTTCGTCGACTCAGTGTTCCAACGGCCAGGCTGCGTGCAACGGCTCTTCTCCGAGACCATGCGAGTCGACGACTCTGCCTTGTAAAGAGAATACCGGCTGGCGAAGAGTTGTGCGGAACTTTACCCCATCGTAAGTGTTGGACGCGTTCGATCCAGTGTAAGCTGGACCCTAACAATGGCATTCAAAGATGGTTCGCGGTCAACATGGGGACGGGCATCGTCTCCATCCTCCTCCATAACCTCCCCTACAATGCGATATGGCTGCAGTACATTTCGTATGTCTTCTTTGCGCTCAACGTCCTCCTCTTTACCGTCTTTCTGGGCATCTCCATCGCCCGCTATGCGCTGTACCCCGAGATCTGGGGGGCCATGATATCCCATCCTGCACAGTCCCTCTTCTTGGGCTGCCTTCCCATGGGCTTTGCAAGTGAGTCAGCTCTAGTCGTTATAGCGGGAGACGTGCTGACGCTGGAGAAGCCATCATCAACATGATGGTGTTCTGCTGTAAGCACTGGGGGGACTGGGTCATCTACCTGGCCTGGGCCTTCTGGTGGGTTGACGTTTGGCTGTCCATCGCTACTTGCATCAGCATGCCTTTTATTGTCATGCACCGCCATCGACCTGGTCTTCAGAACATCACCGCTGCTCTGTTGCTCCCCATTGTCCCAGCTGTAGTCGCGGCTGCTACGGGAGGAATTGTTGCCGAAGTACTCCTCAACCGTCACCATGCGCTGACCACAGTCATCACCTCCTACGTCCTCTGGGGCATTGGCGAGTCTTTCTCAGCCTGTGTTCTGGCATTGTACTTCCATCGACTCACCATCCACTCGATCCCCCCCAAAGAGGTCATCGTCTCTGTCTTTCTACCCATCGGCCCTCTCGGCCAGGGAGGCTATGGCATCCAGCAACTAGGAAAAGTGGCCATGCAGTTGATCCCAGAGAGCACTGCCTTCACCACAATTTCGGCCCGCGCGGGCGAGATGCTGTATGTCCTGGGTGTGTTCTTGGCCATCGTGATGTGGGGATTCGCCCTGGTCTGGCTGTCCTTTGCACTCATCAGCATCGCCACGATGCAAAACCTTCCCTTCAACATGGGCTGGTGGGGATTCACGTTCCCGCTGGGTGTGCTGGCGACTTGCACGAGCGCGCTGGCACAGAACCTCGACAGCGACTTTTTCAAGGTTGCCACAATGGTATGTACTGAACTGATTGAGCCTAAGCTGATGCTAACTGAATTATAGATCGTCTCTCTCTCGGTCGTGCTGTTGTGGATAGTTGTGGCGACGAGGACACTGAAGCTGGTCATGACTGGCGAGATGTTTCATGCGCCATGCCTCAAGGATCTTCGAGACAAGTCGCAGGCTGCGGGATCGGACAGACGAGTCTAGGTGACTCTCTGTCTAGCTTTTCATGCCTGTGTGGGTGTTGCAAGTGTCGGCTTGCTCGCCTCTATCCATCCATTGGATGCCTCTGGGTACCTATTTTTTGTCAACCGTCGCAGGCCACCGCATAGTCACTCTCTTTGGAGAAGCATTGCCTGCGCAGATAATTAATTGCGTTTCTTAAAACATGCGGAATGTTTCTTTAACAGTCTTCTCGATATTAGTGCAAATGTTTGATCCAAATCTCGAAGCCCTATCCTAGTTCCTGTACGCAGCTCGTCCGTCAAATCGCAGCCACTCGATTGGCGATGCGCAATGACGATAGCCCAAGGTCCCCACCAAAATTCTCCCCGGGGCGGGGCAAAATGGCTTTTTCCCCAGAGGAAGGTTCACAGGCAATTGTTACTGCTTCATAAACCTTCCATCCTCCGACTCGAGCTTCAAGGGTAAAATAGCCTCGCAGCTCGATTGCGGCAGGCAGATCTTCAGTATGGATTGGGCAAATCACTCGGCGCCCTCGCGGCTCGACTCTTTTGTTGAAGGTAAGACTCGATGCGCCGCCCCGTCCGTGTCGCACACACGGTTGCTGACTCGAAATACTGCAGACTTGGTCGATGTCTGGCACATCCACCGAACTCCAATTCTCGTCGCCGTGCTCGTCGTCCTCGGATCTCTTCGAATCTATCTGTTCTTCATTGGCCGAAAGACGGAACTGGTTGCCTTGACCGAGGTTTACAAGGATCCTCCCAAACCAAAGGCCGTCACCGAAGCAAAGACCCCGGCCATCGAGACGATCGATGAGAAGAAGGATGCCAAGCCCCAAGGGCCTCGAAGAATCAAGGGCGGGATAGCGAGGAAGCCTTCCAAGAAGAATGAGGAAGAAAAGAATCTCACGCGGCCTATCATGGTCCTCGTCTTCTTCTCGTCCATCACAACCAAGACGGACAAGATTGCGCAGGCGTTCCTGAAAGATTTGGAGGCCAAGCAGGATCAGCTGGCCAAGCAATCTGGTCGTCAATTCCTAAAGCCCGAGCTAAAGGACCTGACCGAGATCGACTTTGACGACTACTTCATTGCCCCTCCCAAGATACATGGAGATGTCGACGTATTCTACATGTTCCTCATTCCCAGCTACAACATCGATTCCATCAACGATACCTTCCTCGAGCACCTGCAAGAGACGCACCACGACTTCCGAATCGACACTGCGCCCATCTCTGGTATACTGGGTTACTCCGTGTTTGGCTTCGGCGACAAGGAGAACTGGCCCACGGAGGGAGAAGGCTTCTGTTTCCAGGCAAAGGAGATTGACAAGTGGATGGCCAAGCTGACCAGCCGGAAGAGGGCCTACCCCGTCGGCATGGGTGACATGAAGAGCGACCACGAGGAACGACTGCAAGAATGGACCAAGGGCGTAGAGGAAATCATCGAACATGTCGCTCGTACCGGAAATCTCGGAGAGGGCCTTCCAGGCAGCGGAGCCGCGGATGAGAGCGACATTGAGGAAATTGCCGAGGATGAGGATGATGGCGAAGTCTTGTTCGAGGATGACGATGCCAGCGAAACCAAGAAGAAGAATGGAAAACCCCTGGATGACGTAGAGGACCTTGGACGCATGATCCGAAAGGACGACGGTTCAACTGTTCAGAAGGCCCCCCTTGCCGTCGACTTCACCACATACAGCTCACCCGCAAAGAAGATGGTACCTCAAGGACCCAAGGAAATGGTCGCCAAGAACTCGCCCACATACGCCGCTCTCACAAAGCAAGGTTACGCCATTGTGGGATCCCATTCCGGAGTCAAGACCTGCCGATGGACAAAGTCGGCCCTCCGCGGCCGAGGATCCTGCTACAAATTCTCCTTCTACGGCATCCACTCGCACCAGTGCATGGAGACAACCCCCTCGCTATCCTGCTCCAACAAGTGCGTCTTCTGCTGGCGTCACGGCACCAACCCCGTCGGGACCACCTGGCGATGGGTCGTCGACCCCCCGGACCTGATCTTTGAGGGCGTCAAGACCAACCACTACAAGAAGATCAAGATGCTGCGCGGCATGCCCGGCGTCCGAGCCGAGCGGTTCGCTGAAGCCATGCAGATCAGGCACTGTGCACTGTCTCTCGTCGGAGAGCCCATCTTTTACCCCTACATCAACGAGTTTCTCGGTATGTTGCACGCGGAACGCATCTCGTCGTTCCTCGTCTGCAATGCCCAGCACCCTGATCAGCTGGCGGCCCTAAGGGCCGTGACCCAGCTCTATGTGTCCATCGACGCAGCCGACAAGGAGTCGCTGCGAAAGATTGACAGGCCTCTGCACCGAGACTTTTGGGAGAGGTTTCAGCGCTGCCTGGATATCATCCGCGAGAAGCGCTTCCGCCACCGAACCGTCTTCCGGCTGACGCTCGTCAAGGGCTTCAACGTGGAGGAAGAGGCCGAGGGCTACGCGCGGCTCGTGGAGAAGGGCCTCCCGTGCTTTGTCGAGGTCAAGGGCGTCACGTACTGCGGCACGTCGACGTCCTCCAACGCGGGACTAAGCATGTCCAACGTGCCCTTTTACTGGGAGGTCTGCGACTTTGTCAAGGCTTTAGAGAAGAGACTCAAGGAGAAGGGCCTCAAGTACGGCATCGCGGCCGAGCACGCCCACAGCTGCTGCATCCTGCTGGCCAGCGAGAGGTTCTACATCGACGGCAAGTGGCACACCCAGATCGACTACAAAAGGTTCTTTGAGCTGCTGGAGGAGCGCGGTCCCGACGGCGACTGGACGCCTGAAGATTATATCCAGGAAACTCCTGACTGGGCTACCTGGGGGAATGGCGGGTTTGACCCGAGGGACGACAGAGTAGACAGAAAAGGGCGCAAGATTGAAGCGTCATAGGCCCAGCACGAATTGGAGAGTTTAACGAATAAAAAAAAAGGAAGAAAGGATTAAACTTCATGCGTGACGGGAACGCTGCCAGCATTGCCGTTCCCAAGCCCATTCGTTTCAACGTACACCTGTTTACACAAAGCTCTATGGAACCTAGAAGAGCGGAACTATGGTACATTGAAGGCCGTCAGGTCTCCATTCAGATTTTTGAGGAGCTCGGAGAGTGAGTAGTGAGCACCAGTGAGATTTTGGGGGAGTAGTTTCAGATTATCCATTGTCTGAGATTCTTTCTTAGTCGAGACCGACGTTGGGAATGTCGGCGAGGTTGATGCCGCCGGTGGGAGCGGGCGTCCGGATGTCGAGCGTCGAGTCATAGGCGATCATCTCGGCCAGAATATCTAATATGGGCTTTACAGGTGTCAGAATTGTGAGAATGGACCAACCGTGAAATCAGCAGCCTTACCTTGGGGACAGTGCTATCATAGATGCGGATCAGGTCGCCAGGTGCAGGATAGACCTTGAGGCCCTTGTAGAAAGCCAGGGCAGACTCAAGAACCTTGGTAGCTACAGACGGAGGTTAGCAAGTTGCAGACAGTCAATCAATGCGCGGGCAGCTCGTACGATCTTGGCTGAGCATCTCTCCGGCCATGACCTGCTCGTTGAAGAAGGCCTCCCGCTCCTCCACACCGGTAGGGAAGCCCTCCTCCTTGGCCTCCTCGACCCTGCCGCGGATGTTCTTGCGTTGTTGCTGAGTCGAAGCCTCGGCCTCCTCCTTGGCGGCGCGGGCCTGCTTGCGCTCGTTCCTCCTCAGGTTCCGGCGGAACTCGGCCTGGTTTCGACGCTGATGGTCAAAGTATGCGGCATAACCTAGGGGAGAGGGGCAAAAGTCCGCGTTAGCCAACACAGCTTTTTTCTTCTTCCTCGGCGCCTCTCAATCGGATCGACCTTTGACAATTGTCTAGTCGGCCCAGGCATGATGATCGGTGTAGGCTTACCGGCGATGGCGGCGGCGGCGGTTACGACAGATGCCGTCACCACAGTTGAGGTTTGGACCATGACGGGCAATTGATTGATGTGACGAGCGGGCGGGACCGATGAGAGCAAGGGCGTGTGCGTGGGATCTCCAAGATCAGACGGCAATGCAGAGATCCAGGATGCGGTACAAGACGGCAATGTCTGCGGCGACGGGGGGTCGGAGACCGGAGGGCGATTACGTCGTCTGAATGATGCTGTCCCGAGAAGTCGACGGCAGCTTTGGAGGCGTCGCGATTGGGAAACCAATTTTTTAGCACCCATGGGGCCCAAACTGAACTGCTGGGAAGCACATGATGGCGCTAGACCCGTTCGGGTCAACCCCGGCGCTCGCAGCCTTGGAAGCTCTCCCCTCTGACAGCGGAGGCTTGGGGGGAGGGGGAGCTCTCTTCCGTCAGGCCAGGCGCGCGGCTGAGAGACGGGAGAGAGAGAGGCTGGGTACGTACCCCCACCTCCTGACACGGACTGGCAGCCCGAGGGCCTGTGCCTCGACGTCTCCATCGGGGACCTCGACGGTTACACGTACGTATGTACCAACCTTTGATGGGAAGAGAGAGCTCGCTCGGCTGGTGTCATAACTAGGCATGCTTCTTGAACTCCGAATGATACACCATACCCGACCTACGATTGATCACAAACGACTCGGTGCCATTCCTGTGCTTCTTTTAAATTTGCAGAAACACCTTCCAACGTCGTTGCCGTTTCCCGCGCGCCTTGCCTGATCATCCAACGCCTCACGCTGTACCTCGCCCAACATGTCGGAGGAGCGCAGCAAGATATATTCCCTCCGCAGCGGCAAGAGGAAGAAGCGACCGACCATCAGCGCCCCCCGCCAGATATCGAGTCCTATTCTTCAGGATGGCTCAGCCAAGCTGCCGCCCGTTAGCGAGGCTGCCACTCGACCTCGTCCGCGTCCACCTCCAGTGGCTGGCGGAAAGGTGTGCTTTGTCTGCAGCCCTCACAAATCCACAAGCTCACCATATCCTACATAGACCTCGGATCTCGTAAAGCGACGATACTCGACACGGTTCAACAACCTACCTGCCAATTACAATGCTGGTGCTCCCCCGATGCCGCCAGCGCCCTCGTTGGGTAACTACGAGCCCAGAGACCATGGCGCTGCCCGACCGCCTCCCTCACGATCCGGGGCTGCTCCCGTCGTGGATATGAAGGCCCTACGAGACCCAGACTTGACTCCGGATCAATACGTCGCGGCCGTCCTGAGCGATGCGACTGAGGATCAGATCCGCGAATTCGAGAACTCGCTCCGCAAGGTCAAGATTCGTGTGGGAACAGACCTGCAGCAGAGCGTCATGCAGAACAGGACACAGTTCATCAAGATCAGCAAAGAAGCAGAGAAGCTCAAGAGCGAGATGAGAAATCTGAAAAACTTCATGTCGGAGCTCAAGGTAAACACGACGGCCATGAGGGCAGCCGCCGCAAAGGGCGACGACTCTAACATGTCCGGGGATCTCACCCTCAGCAAGAGGGACAGGCGCAGCTCCGTCGCCGACAGAAGCGCGCTGTGGAACACACAGATGCAGGCGCTGTTCAAGGGCGTGGAAGGATCGCAAAAGTTCCTCCCTAACGCGGCAGGACGTCATGTTGTCCAGAACGCGGGACCCTGGATCGAGCTGGACAATGCCACGTACAAGTCACGCCGGGCGATGCAGATCTTTTTGCTCAACGATCACCTCCTCATAGCATCGCGTAAGAAGCGAAAGACAGACGCCGCAAATTCCGACGCACGAGGGCCGATGATGAAGATGGTGGCGGACCGCTGCTGGCCGCTCCTGGACGTCGAGGTGGTGGACATGACGAGTACCGCAGAGTCCGGAGGGCGTAACAAGCTCGCCGACGCCATCATGGTGCGGGGTGTTGGTCAGGAATCTTTCATCTATCGGACGGAGAAGCCGCAAGACCCTGAGAAGAAGCAGCTGCTCCTCAATGTGCGCAAGGCGATTGAGCAACTCCGCAAGGGTCTGCGATCCGAGATGGAGGCCAACAACAAGGCACGCGAGACGATAAACTACTTTGCCTCTCGAGACCCCGGTCTGCTCCAGAAGACGGAGCTCCTGGCGACGCTGTCTGATATCAAGGACATGCTCATCGAGGTGGACGGCAAGCAGCACAACCTGCGCTGGGTCGAAAGCGAGATGGACGACCTTGACATCGATGTTGCGATGCAGAGGTTCGAGGTGGCAGTCGTCCGCGTTGAGAAGCTCAAGGCAATTGCTCGGGGGCTCAAGAACAATCCCATCGCTCAAGACTTTATCAACTTTAAAGCCGGTGAGCGATGCGCCAAGCTGGCCAGCATGATTGTCCGCCAGCTTGAAATGACGCACGACAACAACGCCAAGACGCGACGCAACGTCAGTTGGCTGACCAGGCTCGGGTTTGAAGACAGTGCTAGGGAGTCATACCTAGCAGCGAGGACTGGCACGATTCACAAGCGCTCCAGGTAAGTTGGGTCGGAAGTGACCTGAGACCGCAAGCTAACAGACGCCAGGCAATGCATCTTTCAGGGAGACCTGCACCTCTACATCTGGGAGCTCTCGTTTGTGTACTTCACCATCATCCACAACACGGTGCAGTGCTTCCAGTCCTGCTTCCCTCCGCCCATGATGAGCGTGTGCGTCAAGTGGGCCAAGGAGGAGGTGGAAGCTTTCAACGTGATCCTGGCACGGCAGCTTAGTAGCACGGAGCCTGGGGGAGCAGTTTGGACGCAGTGCATGGACAGGGCCAAGGAGCACGCCAAGAAGCTGTCAGAGGTTGGGCTAGACTTTATCAACCTGGTGGGACGGAACCTGCAGCAGAGCAGCGGTCCGGTCGAGGAGGAGACGGCCGTTGGGCTGGGGTTGTCTTGAAGAAGTTGAATGTGCTTGCTTGCTGATGCTGGGAACATTTTGGTTACCTTGTCAGCATAATACACGGCGTTGATGGTGCGAACCCGGGCTGGAACTGGGCGGTGATTGAGTCAGTATGTCATTGCTTTTGTGAGAAGCCTGTTTGTGGTTGACGGTGATCGTTTGGTATGTAAGATGGTGAAGCCACATCCGTCTTGGGCTAGATGATTTGGTCATCGGGAGTGTTTCTTGGGGATGGAGGAATTGATGAGCGTTTGTAGTTAAATGCAAAACAGCTTTGTCGATTCAAGTCATGATTTGTTGTTTGCCTCTATTTCGAGTCTCATATTGTTGCACAAGCACCTACCTAAGGTACGTACCCCGTATTGCTTGCTGATTAGTAGGTTGCGCCACACGAGGCGCATGCAACAGAGCTCGCTCCCGCAATCTCAGTCCAAGGCTGAACCTGGAGTGGGCTGAAAATGGCAAGGGGCGCCAACGCGCCAGCGCAAGCAACTCCAGTGGACAAGCGCCCCAGAGTGAGTCG
Organism: Fusarium illudens; assembly: GCA_013623515.1. Lineage (NCBI taxonomy): Eukaryota > Fungi > Ascomycota > Sordariomycetes > Hypocreales > Nectriaceae > Fusarium > Fusarium illudens. The sequence continues at coordinate 18,794 of JABFEX010000179.1, forward strand.
CCCCAGCCCAGCCAAGCCCAGCCCAGTCCAGCTGGCACTCCTCCTCCTCCTCCTCCTCTCCTGCTCCCATCATCATCACCTAAACAACACACACCAAAATTTCCTGCCTCGCGAACCCATCGTACACACGCCCGCGCCCTGCCATAGACGATTTCCCCCTCGAAGCTGCTGCTGGGAGTCGGTAGCTATCCCGTTATAACCAAGAAAAAAACCTTCTTTTCCTCCTCCCCAACTTTCTTTTTTCTCCCCTGACGACCGCCGCCTTTGTGCCTCGTGCCCCACCGCTCGCGAGCGATTCAGGCGTGACCGCATCAACCGTCAACGTCATTTCTTCCCCCCTTCTCTCACCCTTTTTCAACCTGCACAAATCTCTCCCCTCGATACCCGAAACGCCATGGACACCAATATGGAGGATGTCGGGCGCGCACCCGCCGATGCGTCGCCTGTCCTCAACCTCGAGCCCACCACCATCCCCACCCTCGACGGCTGGATCGAGAGCTTGATGGGCTGCAAGCAGCTGGCCGAGTCTGATGTTCAGAGACTGTGCGACAAGGTGAGCAGCCGCCGCCGGGCAATGGGACGCGCTCGGGATGCTGCTGGCCGGGATGGGTGAGGCAGCTGAGTCGCGGACGACGATGGATAGTCTCGCTGCATCATCCCGGTCGACGAGCTCGGGCATCCCTCCCTCGCGTGATCGACGACGAGACGCAGTGCTGACTGACTGGAACCGCAGGCACGAGAAGTTCTACAGGAGGAGTCGAATGTGCAGCCCGTGGTACGTTGATGACACGCGCCGGAGACCCAGCCAGGTGCTCGAGCTGATCCTGCCTCGCCAGAAATGCCCCGTCACCGTTTGTGGCGATATCCACGGCCAGTTCCACGACCTGATGGAGCTCTTCAAGATTGGTGGCCCCAACCCCGACACCAACTACCTCTTCATGGGTACGCTATATCACATCATCAGCACCTAGCCAGAAAGGACTGCCAATACTCACACCCGTGCCCAGGTGACTACGTCGACCGAGGTTACTACTCCGTCGAGACCGTCACCCTCCTCGTCGCCCTCAAGATCCGATACCCCCAGCGAATCACCATCCTCCGAGGAAACCACGAGTCCCGCCAGATCACCCAGGTCTACGGTTTCTACGACGAGTGCCTCCGAAAATACGGCAACGCCAACGTGTGGAAGTACTTTACCGACCTCTTCGACTACCTTCCCCTCACTGCCCTGATCGACAACCAGATCTTCTGTCTTCACGGCGGTCTCTCTCCCAGTATCGATACGCTGGATAACATTCGAGCTTTGGATCGCATCCAGGAGGTCCCTCATGAGGGGCCCATGTGTGATCTCCTTTGGTCAGACCCCGACGATCGATGCGGCTGGGGCATCTCCCCCCGTGGTGCGGGGTACACGTTCGGCCAGGATATTTCAGAGGCTTTCAATCACAACAACGGCTTGACCTTGATTGCGCGAGCCCATCAGCTCGTCATGGAGGGTTACAACTGGTCTCAAGACAGAAATGTCGTGACAATCTTCTCAGGTATGCTCCCAGGAGAGGCCTTCTTTCATCTTGGCTCCTCGCTCGGCTCCAGGGCTAACGTGTGTTGCAGCACCCAACTACTGCTACCGATGCGGTAACCAAGCCGCCATCATGGAGATTGATGAGCATCTGAAGTATACTTTGTAAGTTTCGACTTGATTGACGACAAACAAGGATGTAGCATACTAACGATCCTAGCTTGCAATTCGACCCATGCCCTAGAGCAGGCGAGCCCATGGTCTCAAGGCGTAAGTTTTATCTTGGCTCTACTTGTCCAGAAACTTGACTCGCTAACACGATTCGCAGGGACTCCCGACTACTTCCTCTAATCTCGTTATGTATACCCACGTCTCACCAATCTCGAGCCGTCGCGGCCGCATTTCTCTCCGCGGCAACTGCGCCAGTCGCGGAGACATTGCCGCTCGATCTCGTGCGATTCCACACAACGAAATTCCTCAAAGACTAGACAAAACCCCTTGGCGCAGGACCTGTACGGACATTACATCTTTGCTTGTTTGTGGCAAGCTCTCGGACATGGCGGGGGAGGTGTGTCGACAGCGGGAGCGGCCTGATGCCTTTGCTCTACCTACCTATAGAGAAGACTCGGCTGTCTCCCCTACGTCGTCCCCTTGAATCTTCATGGTCGCTTAGATACGCATTATTGAGCTCCGCGGTCCAAGACACAGAAACGAGTTTGCATGATCAAGCTTTGTACTTGTTATTTTGTTACTGCATACCTACCTATCCCTCAGCATTGTGAAGTCTGTACATGTCGATAGGTCACGAAACATTTTTGGGGGGAGGATGGTGGAAGTTTTGTGTTTGTTTGCTGTAGTCATTAGAGAGTTTCGAGATGGAGTTGAACATGGTCGCTTGGTCTCAGTTCAAGCAAATGTAATAATAGTGCAGAGAGTTTGTACAGTCTATTCCGGTTTGGAGCAATCGTGAGATGGCCCATGATTAAAACCTGTGCTGAGAGAGCTTTCGTAACCCATCCATCTAGATACCAGTTTGTTTGTGTGCTATGCGCAGACCCCTTTTTATTTCCCCTCCTGACCCTGAAAAATATGCATCCGATTAATGACCCAGTGTCCGCAGATAATCCCTGCCTATATATCCTCCTGCATTGCGGATTGGTATGACAAAGGAAAATATCGAGTTGTACAGACCCCATCTGAAACAAGTTCCACCCTTAGGCACTCTCGTTCAGCTCGCGCTTAAGACCAGCCTCCCAGTCTCTCTCCTGCTCTCGCAGCTGACCTGGTCGCGGCCGCTCATCGTCACCAAAGACCTCCTCCTCAGTGTTGACGCGATACATGGGCTTGTCCGACTTGACGCTTCCCGAGTAGTCGCCAGGACCGCTGCTGCCGTTGGGGATGTGAAAGCGGCGGTCGAACCGCGACAGGGCGTACGCAAAGACAACAATGAGCTCGATGACATAGTTGAAGCAGTAGAAGCAGGCCTTGTGGTGATACCATGCCGGGTCGGTAATGGGGCGGATCTTATAGGTGACGCCAGCGCGGAACGCAGCACCCAGAGTGAGCAGAGTTGATGTGAAGACGAGGAGACCGAGCTTTGTGCGCATTCGACCCTGGCCGAACTTGTCCATGGGAGCCTTCCGGGGGAGGATAAGGCAGATGGCGACGGTTGGCAAGGGAATAAAGGCCAGAACGGCGAGGAAAGTGATGGCAGTGATCTGGACATCGCGGAGCTGCTGCTTGGTGTGGGGGTTGAGAGTGTAAAAGTTGTAGACGACGGCGACGATCAGCATTATGAGCATGGCGATGATACTGAAGATGAAGGAGCGGAATAGAAGCGTGCCAGGCTTGCTCCAACCAATATGCGGGTGATAGGAGCGGAGAATGCGCTGGGCAAAGATCAGATTGACGGCGAAGAGCAGAACGACACCGGCGTTGGCAAAGACCTGGGCTGCGATGGCGATTCGAGCATTGGTCGGGTATGAAGCCCACACGATTCGCAGGACGTTGGCGATGATTCGAGCCATACAGAAACCGAAGAGCAGACCCGAGAGGATGAACTTGTGGGAGCGGCGCCTGTTCAGCTGGAAGATGGTCATGTTGAGAGCGGCACCGGTTATAAAGAAACCGAGTAATACGCCGCTGATAGGGTCGTCAACTGAGGGAGTCGGCTTGCCACCGAGGCCTGCCACCATGGGAAGATATGGAGGACCCTGAAAGGAGGCAACCATGTTAGTCCTAGAAGTGATGGATATCTTAGTTGACAAGATGGGGTGAAAAGACGTACAGACTGAGGAGGCATGCCGCCGCCTTGGCCTTGACTTTGCTGTGAAGACATTGCGTGATTGTGACCAGGCAGCCAGGTCGATGTAGATTCTTTCGCTATTTGCTTGGCTTGGCCCAGTATGGGTTTAAGGGTCGGGTCGACGCCGAGAATGGTTGGATTGGGTGTAGTCGATCTCTGAGGATGGCGGTTGAGTTCGTTTCGAGGCGTGCCGCAGCTGGATGAGGCTGAACTTGGTGTGAAAATGAAGGAAATGCATCGTCGTCATGAACAGGGCACGTAAGTATATATTTCATTTTGATGACGCCCGCTGCCCTTGCAAGTCGGCGATGTGCCTGAGAATCACACGGCGGATCGGTCGTCGGGATCGCGAAAGGGCGGCAAAGACGGCAGATCTACGCCCGGGGTCTGGGGTTCTTTCCGCTTTGGGTAAAAGGTTTGGTTCAATGTCGGCATGTCGGAGCTTGATGTCGGCGCGAGGGCGAAGCAAGACCGCGCCTTTGTTGAAACGGACTTCTGTGATTGGCTAGTGAGATTAATCTTGTTTCTGGCAACCATGTGCGCGGGAATGGCCAAGCTTCCTCGCGTGCTGGGCCCACGAGGGCGAGCGGCCAGTGCGCCTCTCTTTGGTGCGCGGGCTTTTAAAAGTCCTTGGCCGCTCTTCTTGTGGACCGACAGTCAAGAGCGAGATGCATCTCGGACATCGGGCCATTCTTCAGCCCTATCACCGTGAAGGGTTTGAGGAGCGGCCCAACCGTCTGGGACATGTAGATCTCTTACAAATCCCGCTTCGGCTCGTGGCATGTAAAGTCCGGCTCGCTCTGTTGTTTGCTGCTCGGATTCTGGTTCCGCTTCTGGTTCTGGTTCAGGCTCGGCCGGAGCTTGAGCTTCAATTGTTGGCTGACCCTCAGACACAGGCTTCATCCCCACCAGGTCGACTACGTAAAGCGCTGGGTCTGGGATGAGAGATTGCGTTGCAGCAGATGATTCGGTTGAAGCCGGTTTGCCGGGGAGTGGTTTGGTTGGCAGCGGCTCGACATGCGACGCCAACATCTTTGCGACTTCTCCCGCCATGCGTCTGCGTTGAGCTGACGTTACCCTTGCACCTCTTAATGCGTCCGTCCACCTGTCAGCGCCTTTGCGAAAACAAACGATAACGAAGAGACTTACGCAAGCGTCTCTTCTACGGGCACCCGGAGAACCCTCTTGTCGTCAAGAGTTGGAATGAATTCGATCATAACATGGTCAGGCGAGAACACGTCTCCCAATGCCAGTCTAGCAAGCCGCGAGCCCTCGTCTGCAATCTTGTTTCCCTTGACCTTCCCTCGCGGGACCCAGTGCAACTCCAGGCCGACACCAGCAGCATGAAGCGCATCCATCGACGACTTGCTTGCTTGGAGCAGTGCCTTGTTGAGCTCCAACGCCTCCTCACGGGTCTTGCGCTTGAGCTTCGGGGGGTTCGTTCTTACTAAATTCATCAACGCACTTTGACTGTCAGTAAAGATCTCGACCTGACGCAAGTGAACGCCTGGCTGCCCAACCAGCTGCACTGCGTAGTCGAGGGCATATACAAGAGCCTGGGTCTCTCCAATGACGATGCTGTTGAGCTGATTCAACCGTGCCGTAATTCGCACCCAGTTGAACTGGTGTCGGAATACCACAGCTATGCCCGCAGCGCTAGAGTAACGGTTGCAGCTTCCTGAAGCGTCGGTCCAGAGAATTAAGCGCGAAGCATCACTCGGCATAGTGCTGGACAGAAGAGCCCGCTCGAGTGCCTTTTCGGGTGGCTTGATGAAGAGGTCAGCGGATGACCCAACTCGGATCTTCTTGCCCATTCCCTTGGCAGCCTTTTCCGTCTTGTTCTTGCCATTCCTGCCCTTGCGCCTGCCTGGTGATCCTGGGGCCTCTTGGGGGGTAGTCTGGTCATGCTGTGTCTGGGTATCGGGTTCTTCGTTCCAAGCCTCGCGAGCGGCGAGCCAGGCTCTCTCGGAACGGCCAAGCATATCCTGAGCTCTGGCACACAGGTTCCATATGGCTTCCCTGAGGAAAGACATGGCTGCTTCGACTCGAGGGAAACAAGCGTAGTTGAGCTTCAAGCGAGGTGACTCGGGTGAGTCATGAGCCGGATGATGAAATGATGACGGGAGCAGCGAATAACGAGCAGAAAAGCCGGGCGGGATCGAGAGAGGCGGGCAGTGGTCCGCGATGTTGGTGATGTTTGTTGACAAGGGGAGATGACAGCGGAGGAGACATGAATCTCGAGGGCGGACAAAGTTGCTCTCGTCTGGGGAGGCAATAGAGCTCCTTTGCACCTGCTCAGAAGATATTTCGGAGAGATTCTTGAAGGAAGGAGGGAGGTTGTGCGGATCAAAACAAAACAAGGCAGGTGCGCAGGCTGCAGACAGGCAAACAGGCAAACAAGCCGGGCTCCCACCGGCGTGCAGCTGTCAACCACTGGCAGCTCAAGGGCCAGACAAATAAGATGGCAGCCTGAAGTGCTACTCAATTAATAAGGGCATTCAATGTAACGAGTTGGTCTCTAGAGGCTGCGTCATCCTCGTCATTGGCCAGCCATTTCGATAGATCGATCTCTGGTGGTTTGGTCAACGGCAAGTGCAACTACAACTGCAACTGCAAGTGCAAGTGCCAACCTATGCAAGAATCCATGTCGTCTCTTGATTGCCGAAGAACTACAACTGCCGAAATGCAAGATCAAAAAGTGTAAATAACCCTGTCTTTAATCTATGCGAGTTCTTGTCGCCTTCCACCGCACGGATCTCTCTCGTGTCTTATCCAACTTGAGCTGTTTGTATTTTGCTGCAACGGTTTTATTACTCTTGACTACCTAGGGAGATGACAAAACGGCTCAACTTTAACGCACAGTTCGCGATCCAGGTGAGTCTTGAGCCACTATGCATGCTCTGGATAGTCCCTTAAGAATCCCATATTCTCTTCACTAATGGGGATATCGAGGCAGAGACTTGACTACATAATTCTGCAACGGACTATTGGATCATATTTACCATCTAGTCCTTTAGGCAGCCGAAGGAACTTCCTTTCTTCCCATCTAAATGGCCATTTCTTGAGTTCTTTCTGTATCTTGGAAGGGAGTCACTCGTGGATACGGACGCTGCAGCCAGGCTTGAGCCAGGGGGGTGAGATCGTATATAATCAGAAGGATCCGACCTACAGAGTCTCGTGTCCACTAATACCATACTACTGGTGCCTTTTCCTCTTGGACAGTGTGATCATAACCTCGGTGATCAATCAGGAAAAAGCATCTCCTCTTCTTGAGGCAAATATGTGAGCATCGGGTCATGATGCTGAAAGTTTGGAAAACTGTCTTGTTTGTTGAAGTTGAAGCAACCTACCTAACTGCCTAGACTAACTGAACTATACTTTGAGAAGTCTAATCTATCTCCCAGCTGGTTCGGGCTGATCCGGCATCGGGAGCGCGGGGCAACATGTGACTAATTACGGTCGCACGGCGAAGGGTAATCTGACTAATTACGACTGCGAAATCATAAATCGCAACACAGCAGTCATCCACAACACCCCGTGATAGTACTGATGACCTCGACAACTCTGTGACTTGGCGACCTAGAAACAAGGCGGTCTTGTAACCGTTCTAGCGGGCGCGATGAGCCAGCAATCTCCCCGCGGAAGAGTACAGACCCCGGAACCAGGTCTGCAGCCCAGGTATTGTATTGGGTCCAGATGGGTTTCAATCGATTGACACCAAAGCGACACCCTCAAGGTCCATCCCGAGCAGCACATGCGTCGTCGGTCCACGTGTAACAAGAGGAGCCCAGCGGCATGCTGCATATAAGGCTGTAATGGGTTTCCCCCTACTTGTCCACATCGGTGCCCAGTCAAAGTCGCAGCGACGCCCTTCGCCTCGCCTGCCGAGGACGAGATCGTGTTGGGCCCAACCCAACCAAGCTGAGCTCGGCGGGAAGGGGGAAGGGGGAAAATGCAAGGCATTGCCGCATAGGTAGGTCAGCAAGCCAAGCCAAGCCCACTGCCTTTTCGTCCCCCCTTGTCCAGATCTCACGGGGTTGCCATTGGGGTGTGTTGTGTTTGGGTGACGTGGGGGAAGAGAGAGAGGGCCAAAAAAATCACAACGTATAATCAATCGCGACGTGTCTCTCGGTTGGGCACCATCGAAAAACCAACTTTAGCCATCACTCGCAGCATCCCTGGCTCTGACGTGGGCCTTCCGAGCGAGGGGGAAAGCCCTGCGACCCCCTCTGGCTGCAAATGCAATGGCTCGCTGGGACCTGTGCCATCCATAAGCAGGTCATTCGCGGGCCGCTTTTGGGGTCGGCTGGGCCCCTCTGCTTTGCTGGGCTCCTCTGCTTTGCTGGCTGGCTGTCCGTCTGTCATGGTCGGGCTGGCTGGGCCTTTGTACCTGGCTTTATGTACACTACGTTGGCGGCTTCAAGACCAGAGCCCTACTTCTTTTGTGCCTTGGGACTTGGTTGAACCCTCGAGGCCCAATGTATTTCCAGGGCGCCCGGCGACCATGCATGGCATGGCATGGCATGGCATGGGCCCGACACTGCTGGGCATCACTAGGTAGGCAGTTACTTGAGGCCTGGCAATTCAAGAACTGCTTCTTTAACTGCTTCTGCCAACCCTCTTATGGATACCGAACAAGCATAGATAGCATCGATCGACATACAACACCACCACCCAACATCCAATATCACCAATCCACCCATCCACAATCAATTAATCCTCCCTCCTCAACCTTCCGACATGAGCATTTACAACCAAATACCCGCGGATCAGTTTCGCCACCCAGACTCTGACGCTCGCTACCAGCAGTGGCAATCCTCCTCCTCATCCTCATCCTCGGCCTACTACCCAGACCAGCAGCAACCATCAGACCCTCGCTACCACGCCCTGAGCAACATCTACTCCAACCAATCACACTCTAGCTCCCAGTTCCCCTACCGTGTGGGGGGAGACTACAATGAGGTGCAGCAGCAGGTAGAGGATCACCAAGGCATGTGGCCGCCTCAGGAGTACGGTGCTGCATCATCATCAGTCGCCACCTCAAGTCCTCCCAACGCCTCGGACGAATCCTACACCTGGATAGGTTCTGCAGAGAGCAGCGATCGAAACTTGTGCCAATGCGGCAAGGCCTTCCGACGCCCCTCTGATCTTGCGTAAGTTCAATTGACGCCTCAAACCTCCAATAGAGACTAACACACATCTAGAAAGCACCAAAAGTACCACATCAAGTTTTTCTCGTGCCTCTTCTCAGGCTGTGACAAGGCCTTTGCCACACAGAAAGACCTGACGAGGCACATGAGGACGCACCGCAAGGGCGAGGGCTACCAGTGCAAAGTAGAAGGTTGCCGCAAGGCCATGTCGGGTCATGTGTACAGCCGCAAGGACAACTTTGACCGGCATATGCGGACTGCACACCCGGATCACCCGCACATCTGAGAGAGGTCAACAGTGACTCTCCCTTGCTGAACGACAGACACAACACACACGAGGTGGCACAGAAGAGGCCCAAGAACCAAACACCAGAGTCAGAAGACATTGAAATGACTTATGAGACAGAAGAAACACGCGAACAAGACACAGGTGTCTTGAAATGTATTATGAAGAAAGTGTGTACGGAGTTTGTTTGTTTTTCTTTTTCTTAGAGTCCATGCAGAGGTTCCGCTCTGCCCTTTATTATTCTACATGTAAAGGCGTTGTCACTTTTTTTCTTACTATTTAGATGAGTTACGAAGTCACTTGGCAAGCCCAAGGTTATAGTCACATATCTTTTTGATCACAGGTTTACTTCTCACATGGTTTGAAAATATGTCTTGAAACCCTGACCAACCCGATATTCCGACGATCGTCCCCGGTCACTTCGCGTCCGGCAGCAGAGGGATTACAAGTGCCAAAGGTTCCAGGAAGAGATAAAGTACGGGTGAGTAGGGCGACGTTGAGACATGTCTGTGTAACTCGAGGCGCATATTGATATTCAGTCTTATACTTGCTACCGCGACAGAGCAGAATCTTTACTACAACTGCCAAACCCTCAAGTCACTGCAAGTCAGCACTTTCTCTTGGTGACCCAACGTTCCCTTTCCTCGAGCATATTTCATTTAAACTCGAACCAGTCTGGGTACTCTGAGATCTGCCAGGATATCCCTGGTTCTCGCCCTCCGCCTCAAACACTGGTGTTTCATCAACAACCAACAACCAACAACGACCAGCACATGATAACTACGGCAACACACTAGGACGTGCTTTGCAGAGAGCGCCAATAGACCATTTGCACCTATAGAGATCAACAGATGAGAAATGTATGCCTGCTTTTGCGAGTTACTATTGCAAGCTGCCTTTGGGAAAAAACAAGCCTTGAGAAAGGCTACGTACCTAGGTAACTGGGCCTCAAGTAAATATATCTACTAATTACCTAAATATGAGAGGTGCCCAGGCCATTTACTTTTTTTAACCCCGGACCACCTTGAGGAAGGTGCGACCGCAATGCTTACTTCATTCAGCCTACCTACAGTACCTAGGTACTCGGGAGTCAGAGGTGCCTCGGTTACAAAAGGACGGGCACATGCTCCTCTCATTTCTCTTCTTCATACAAACTCCCTTCGACATCAGACGACGCCACTTCGATGCTGTCTTCAGAACACTCCTTCGCCATGGAAAAGGTCCTGGATGACATCGTATCCGATCTCAGGGCGATACAGGAAGAGGAGTGGGAAAAGCGCGCGGCCACGTCATTGCACTTTCATCGTCTCTTACAAGACTTCAAGCGCGCCAAGACATCCGCTCCATCACCTCCTCCTATGCCCAAAGTAGGACCCCCATACGGGTGCTGTATCAATCTACCTCCTCTACCATCTGGTCCCATTTGGTTCTCTCGTAACACGCCACTCCACCAGGCTCTACTTCACAAGGACTTTGAAACGGCAGAATTACTTCTCGAAGCAGGCGCCAATCCGGACATATACGACAGCCAGGGCTGGACACCTCTTCATGAGGCCCTCTTTGACGATCGGCGAGATGTCATCTCCTTCCTACTCAAGCACGGGGCCGAAACGAATGTTCCCACCCTCCACAACCCCTTACTCCTTAACCTCGGGATCAGAGTAGACGGCTCTGGGGGGATCTTGCCCATCCGCATCGCCATGTAGGCCAGGAAGCTTTCTATGATGCGTCTACTTCTAGAAAACGAAGCAGAATATCTACTGCCTTCCTCGGATGGCTGGAATCTCCTAGATCTTGCTCTGCTGACCGGAGACTCGCGAGCAATGGCCCTGCTAATGTCTTGCGGTCTTCAGCTATCACCATCGCCTGCAGGAATAGCCCTGCTAATATCTTGTGGGCCTCATCTATCACCGTCGCCTGCAGTAATGTCATCACACTTGCCTAATGAGAGAAACGAGTCAAGGGAACTCCTTGCGGTTTCCTCGAGCAGACAGCTCCTCCCGCTAGCTGAGCTATACCCGGTGTACTGTCACGCCATGCCTGGGGTCGACTATTCTCTCGGAGGCACTTCAGGGTCTACGGCAGTGATTCTTCAAGGCGGCCGAGAGGCTGATTGAAAGCTTCTTCGCCCATCTTCGCGGCATGGCTGGGACGAAGAGGCACATACCCGGAGACCTTTGCAACCGCTGCTCCGAGTTTCAGTCACTGCTAGGCCACCACTCAAATGAGGACGACGATGACATAGGATTGAGCTTCCAAGTTCACGAAAACTGGCAGCAGCACGAACGCGTAACCTGGGACCACCCGAAGGAGACGCCCCCTTGTCTGAGACCAATGATGCTCACATGATGACAAAGTCTCAGGCTCCATCACGCTCAAGGGGTCGCTGTACCCCTCACGCCTTCTCCAGGGCTTCTCTGTCGGCCGAGGCAAGGAACCCCTCACACTGCATCGCTACTGGGACCGCAAGAGCTACGAATCACGAGAGGACTACTACTTACGGTGTTTTACGGTATTGGGTTTTAATGCCGTCATGTATTGATAACTGTGTCTTTTGCTATTGTGGCTGACAGTCTCGTCATTGGAAACAACAATGCTCCTCATGCTGGAACCAGTTGACGAGACTCTGACTTGGTTTCGACGGCTGGGCTTGGACTCTTGGGGAGGAATGGATATGGTCCCTCGCCTGGATCAGCAACTGTCAAACCGATGTGGATCGATGACGAGAGTCAGTTTGATAATACTACCTCTCTTATCTGAGTTGTGCTAGGTGGGTTTATTCATCTTAACCTGACAGCTGATTATTAACTCACACTCTCTAGAACAATATATCAGCCGCGGACGAGTTGAGCCAAAGCATATCATTGACGTTAAAGTCCATGCCTTCGAAATCAAGAGCAGCTGAAGACTCTCCTAGATCCCCGAACCCCCCCGCGCCATCCTGGAACATGACTTCCTGGAGTTCCCCGAGTGGTGGTACTTGGTCGACATCTTCCTCAGACCTGGACTGGTCCTTGATCTTTGCTGATAGGATTTCTAGAGCTGCTACGCATCGCTCGGCTGATTCTCCTACACGCGAGTATGCTCTTAATAGCTGTATCGCCTGGTTCCACGCGGTATTGGCATGCCATGGCTTAGATACCGGAACACTCGGGGGGTCCGTAGGCCTGAACCGCTCGGCTAGAAGGACCGTTGCCGCGGTATATACAACTGGACGATTTTCAGTAACTGGACTTTTCATACCAAGAGAGAGTCTTCTTACACAATACAGCAAACCACCACGCAGGAACTGGACCCGTCACCGTGTCAAGATCCAAGTTCTGTTGGAATATGTCAATGGTCTCGTGTGCGGCTTCAAAGCAGAGAACGAAGCACTCGTCTATGAGTTTCTGTGACACACTCTCGTCTGTCCGGGGGTGTTCTTGTAGATCCTTGTGTCTTGCCTGCTTGAGGTAGAACTCGGCGACTATCGGTCTGAGGACGAGTATTCTCGCGTGAAGATATCTTTGATTCTGTCAGCCTTGCAAAGCATCAGCAAGAAGAATCAGGCCACTTACCGCGCTCGCAGCACGATACGCTGTCTCTGGAAGAGGAAATCTTCATCGACGGCGGTGTAGGCACAGCTGAGCTGCCGAGGTATAGAACGAGCCCACTGGGTCAACCGACCATCCAGCTGGAGCACACAAGCGAGGACCTCGTCTTCTTTTGCGCTTCTCTCCCTTGGACCCATGTACAGCTGGAGCAGCGAGTCCAAGGTAACATGTTATATTCTTCGGCGCAGCCGATTTCTAACTTTCCCTATTTGGCTAAACACAGTTATTTCCCAATTTAAGCCCCGTCCTGCCCGTCGCAGGCTCATATTAGATGCGGTACAAAATCCGGTCT
>JABFEX010000179.1:31944-49448 GCA_013623515.1 Fusarium illudens
AGGCTAGCTGCAAATAGGTCTGCCCAGGCGGTTAACCACTCCGCCATCGGGGGGAGCAGCGAGTCGTTGACGATGCTGTAGAGCTCGAGGGACTTGACGAAAAAGGCAACTTCTGTGGTTCTGCCATCGGGGCGTGCTGCAGCGGGTTTGACCTGCGTATCGAGAAAGTCGTCGTCGATCATCAGGGGTAGCGGGACGGCGTCGGATAGCCAGTCGGCAATCATGCTGGGACGTCCAAATGTCATGGATAAGACACTGGAGCTATATCAGCGTTCCATATGGTCTCTTGGTGGCTTCAGATATTCAAAGCCGTCAACGGGGAAGCAAGCAGGATGAGGAGAATTACCGGTCCATAAAGACACATCCGTGCCATACTCTTCGAGCAATCTCGACCTCTCGAACGCCCTCATTCTTCCTCGCTGACGAGGATAGATGCAGACCGAGGCTCTGAGCCATTCGAATAGCTGAGCCAACCGTCATCCAGCACTGGTGGGATTCACAAGTGCTCTGAAGGAAAAGACCCATCAGTAACAAGCACTGGACCCCTTCTAGAGAGGCGCCCTCGTTGAGCCGTGGATCGAAGAGCATATGGGCTCTCTTCCAGAAGGTCTGCCCCATCTCTCTCCTGTCGCCCGGGGCCACAGCCTGGGAGAATTGGCTTCCCAATGCAAAGGCGAGGTTGATCATGCAGTAGAGCACATGGTCCGGGATGCTCGAGCCTGTACCTAGCCAGACGGACTTGTAGGCTTCGCGGAATATCGTCCAGTCGTGGACTGGGAGTATGACCCAGACAAGACGGTAGTAGTCCTGGAGGAGACTGTCGGCGAAGCTCCTCTGCGGCAACGTATAAGCCAGGGGGTCTATAAAGATCTTGGTCTCTGAAGAAGTTGACACTCCGGGTCTGGAATGATACGCGCCGTTGAGGTCTGTGGAGGCTTGAGATCTTCCAAGCCGGGCGTCAATGGCCGTGTTTATCTGCCTCATGAAGGAGGCTGCGCTGCTGCTGCCAAAGAACTCGATACTCGTGGATGGGTCTCCAATCATGCCCGTCATTGCATCGGCGTCTCTCTTGTTGACGACTCTGACTGAGGGTGTGCTGGCTGTGTGAACCGACACAGAGCCACGAGTTGAGCAGGGAGTCGACATGGCTTGCTCAAGCAATGTCACGGCGTCGACGACAGTATTATCGGATATATCACTTGAAGTCTTGCTCATTGCCGTAGGTGGCTGTTCAGGGATAGAAAAAGTCTCGGATTTGGCAGACAAGGAAGCAACATCAGGAACTGAAGGCCGCCGCGGTGACGATCGAGGGCGCGGCAACAGTGCTTGGTTCCTCTGCTTCATTTCTCTTTGTCGACTGTAGATGCAATCCGGCTCATTCCTCATCTGACAAGGACCGCATACTGACAGTTCAGGAGTCAACATGTGTGTTGACTCTAAGGGGGGAAGGGGGTTTGAGTCGACTTGCCTGGTTGATGGGCGTCACACTTTACTTTTCTCCGGCGGCAATTGTCGCAAGCTGCGGCTACCTTTTGGCGAGGCATCATATATCTTTGACAAAGCTGAGATGAGCAAAGTGATGATGAGTCTGATACGTGCTAGAAGCTTGACGGGGATGGTTAAAGGCTGGTTCCATCTGTGAGGCTGACGGGGTTGATATCCGGGGAGTGATCCCTACCTATCCAGTCGTCAACCAGTGATATAAAATGCGGGGTAGGGAAATCAAGTTGTATAAGCTTCATGTTACATAACTTCTCGCCTCTCCACATGCTGAGCCTCTACCTAGTCCCTGGGGGGATGCATGGGTCTTAATTCTTATCGCCACCTTGCGTTTAGTTTGGGTAGTTTAGGATCAAGTGTTATCTTGACTTGAGCCTAGATAGACTCACAGGTTGTGATTGCCGGCGATGTTATCTCGGCATGGGTGGTACTTGGCCAAGTTCAGGGGTCATGATATAAGTACGAGTCATGCAATATGGTGCTTATCCTTTTAGCCATCTATCTCAAGTTGATAACTACTCATTTGTCCTTTGTGCCCTTTACTCTACTGCCCCTTTCTCTCCTCTCTCTTTGTCTTTCAATACCAAACATAACATACATGCCACAACTACCACAAACTCTCCAGTCTCAAAACGAGAGAGGAGGAGCCGGCTGCGTCTGACGGAACCAATACTCAAACGTCGCATTCACGATCCGAGGACGAAGAAGGTAGCCCCCAGCCTCCCTCGCCAGAGCACCGTCAACAGGCTTCAGAGGCCCAAAAGCTCTGGCCTGGACCTGGATCCGGCAGGCCCGCTCCAGGTACACGCAGAGATACGTCGCCTCCTGCACGGTGCTCCCCGTCGTCAGCATGCCGTGGTTTGCGAGGAGGATGCTTTTCTTCTGGCCGAGCGCCCCCGTGATGATGACGCCCTCCTGGTCGGCGATGGGCACGCCCGGCCACTCGCCCAGGAACGCGCACTCGTCGTACAGCGGCGTCATGTCCATCTGGGCAACTACGAGCGGCTCCCGGGCGGCAGCCATGGCCTGGACCCAGGGGGAGTGCGTATGTATGATGCTCTGCACGTCCTTTCTCGCGGCGTAGACCCAGAGGTGAAACCTCGTCGCGGGGTTAGGCATCCCGTCGCCCGTGACGGTGTTAAGGTCGCCGTCGACCTCGATAAAGTCATCCGGCGTGGCCTCTTCCCAGCCCAGGCCGAAGCGGAGGGTCCAGTAGAAGCCGTCCCCCCGTGCGGAGCGTGCGCTGATCTGCCCGGCGAGCCCGGCGTCTTCCTGCTTGGCCGCGATCAGGCGGCAGGCGCAGGCCAAGGTCTGTTGCAGGGTCCTCTCGGGCGTCTTGAGGTGCCGGTCCATCTCCTGGGCCGAGCGCTTGTCGAAGTAGTCTTTGGACCGGAGGGGCTCGCCGTTGAGCTTGGGCTCCAGGGACGGGGTAGGAGCTGTGGTTGTTTGGGTAGACATTGTGGTGATGTGAGAGATGAGCTGTCTGTCTGTCTGTCGAGGTGATGCTGTTGTGTTCAATCTATGTGCTCTTTTAAACCTTGAAATGACAGTCTTTGAACAGCAAGCACGCCTTGTCATCGTTTGTGCACTTACAGGACATGATCGACATATTGCCCACCTCGAGGTATTGTCGGATCGTGCCATGATTGGCTCTTGTTCCGTGTGGATAACCTCGGCCATGAGGCCAAGGGCTAAAGATCCGCGGAACAGGAACACAGGGGAAGCGAGCGGGGTGACAGAGTTACAGGGACAAGGGAGTAGACCAGGCTATCTGTACGTATGATTCCCTCTTATCAGCATGACGTCAAGCCCGCCAAGTTCGCCCAGGTCCAGATATGATGACCGACGAGATAGAGGATTCACTTAGTGATTGAGAGTTGCAAGAGCTTGCTTACACAAGCGAAACTTTACAAACAGGCCTATCGTTTGTCTCAATGGCCTCTCCGTCCATGAACCCATCAACATGGGCCTGGCGGGACACCATCTACTGCACTGACTCCGACGGTCCGTTAAAGGCGGCGTCGACAAGCACTCACATATAGTCTCGGGGTGGTTACACCAGATGGCACCGTTGCTGAAATACGAAGAGCCGCGGTAGGCCAGAAGCATGTTGTTGAGATGAGACACTGAATAACCATGGGTTAAACCTTCAATATCTATCTAGTCAATATTCATACAGGACCTCCATATCCTGAGCGACTGAGCCCCACCGAATCTCCCCCCAAGTCCAAATACAGAATCCATTCACAGCCAAGATCCCCCCCCCCCATCTACCACAGAAAGTTGAGCTTCCGGATCCCCTTGTTCACCTTCAGAGGGGGCGACGGGTCAGCGTTTGCAATGTCCAGGAACGCGCGGATGGGGATCTCGTCAAGAGGAATGATCTTTGTCTTCTTGTAAAACTTGAAGCCAAAGTAGAGAATCAGGACAAACGGAATGTTAAAGTAGGAAGAAATAAACGACTTTGTGTTCCAGTGGCCGTGCACAAAGTTCTGCCAGCCAGAGGTGACGAGGATCAGGATGAACAGGCTGATGCAGGCCCAGCTAAAGTAGGGCTGGAATGGTGACTTGTAGGGCAGCTCGTTGCGGTCGATGCCCTGCCTCTTGCAGCCGTAGAAGAAGCGGAGGTATGTCGTCAGGATGACTGTCCAGTTGACCAGGATGGCGATGGACAGGAGATCCTGAAGCCATGTGAAGACGGTCGACGCCCCCTGAGACGTGGTCAGGTATCCCAGAGCCATGAACAGGGTGAAGAGGATGACAGCCGCGTAAGGGATCTTGAATCGGTTGAGGCGAGTAAAGACGCGAGGAGCATGTCCGTTCTTCGCCAGGCCATAGAGGTAGCGGACATAGCTCATCATGCCGTAGTTGCCGCAAGACCAAGCCGAAGTCACCACGATGGCGTTGATGACGTGCGGGATGACCTTGATGCCAGCCAACTTGGCGGAAATCACAAATGGAGATGCCGCAGTGCCCTTTGACTTGAGGAGTCCATCATTGTTGGAGGGGACGACCAGACCGACCAGGAACATGGTCAAGCTGTAGAAGATGAGGATGCGCCAAAAGACTCGCTTGGCAGCCTGCGGGATCACCCTTCGAGCATTCGCCGTCTCTGCGGCGGCCAGGGAGATATTCTCGATACCGGAGAAGGCGTATAGGGCGTTGGTAAAGGTGGTGTAGAATCCCAGGAACTGCCCGAGTGATCCTCCGATGCCAAGGTACTGTACAAACGGGCCCGGATCTGTATGTAGAATATTAGTATTCCAGGTTTGCAGCACACACGATTGGATATAGAGACCGAACCTTTCCAGTATCTGAATCCAATGACTTCACCGCTGGGGCCCCCGCCGGCAATTATGACCACCGCCATGATGTTGACGATAAAGATGAGGGCAATCTTGAGCAGGGCAAAGCCAAACTCGAGCTCACCGAGAACTCTGACAAACAAGCAGTTGGCGAGGGTCATCAAAAGTCCAAAGATGGTGATCCACTATAGACAGTCTTAGTGAGTGCTGTCCAAACCTCCAAGGGAGAGAGACACTTACCACGGCGTTGTTCACCTCGACCCAGAACGACATCAGGACCGCAGCGGCAACGATCTCGGTGGGGATAAAGATGAGGCCCTTGTACACCAGGTTCCAGCCGTTGGCAAACGACAAGGCCGGGTCGACAAAGACCTCGGCATACCTCACGATGCCCCCGCTCAGCGGCACCAGCGCCGCCATCTCAGCGACCGCGAGCACTACGCCGGCGGCCGAGAAGCCGATCAGCGTGTACCCGAGAAAGGCCCCGACCGGCCCGGCCTGTGCGACGGCCCGACCAGAGCCGAGGAACAGGCCGGTCCCGATGGCTCCGGCGAGGGCCATCATCTGCAGGTGGCGCGAGTGCAGGCCCTTGTTCATCTCGTCGAGCTCCGACATGTCGAGCGGCGCATTCTGCATGGCGGCATCCCGGGTGGTCATGGTGCCTGCGGCGATATCTGAAGAGTTGCTTCGGGCATCATCGTAGGCGACGGCCTTTTCGCCCGCCTCCATCTGGTTGGCCTTGGAAGCCATGGTCAGGGGGGAGAGAGTCAAAGAGGAAGAAGGAACTTGATGATGATGCCAGAAAAAAGAAAAATTACGGTTAGGTTCCAGTATAATTATAACAAGAGAACTTGAGATGAATCTCTAAAACTTAAAACGGGAGCTGTCCAAGGGGGTCAAATACTCAAAAAGTCTCCCGGGAAGCAGGGGAGTCTGGTCTGGGGTCGATCAGGGGACCCACGTGACATCTCCGCGATACCGACACTCACACAGTAAGATCCGAGACTCAAAGCCAAAGAAACAGGGGAGTTCAAGCGAGTCGTGGAGACCCCAGGATCTCGATTCCCCCATCTCCGGGGAAGCGGAGATGGAAGGGGGGGCTTTGATTCGAGGATGCTCCGCGGGTGAGCTATCCAGATGAACAGGAACTTGGGGGAGATTTCGGATCGCGATGTCATTGGAGAACTCCAAATATTGGCCGACGACGGTTCCCTGTTACTTCCCCGCAAAGGGTGTCGTCTACAACAAACTGATAGTCTCGCTTGCTCGCGCCGCGCCCTAGAGCGCCCTAATGTCGAGGAACGGCGTCCAATTGAAGGATTTGCGATTACATGGTAGATAACCGATTGGCTACACGTCATGTTTCCATGACTGGACTCTTCCGCACATCATAGGACGCTTCCGGAGCTTGTAAGTGATAAAGGAGCTCTCTGTTCAGTCTTATTAGCTCTTTCCAAGCAGCTCTCTCTCTCTGCCGGAAAACACCAAATTCCAGCTCGACTCACATCTCAGAGACACACCATGGGATCAGTTCAGGAAGACCAAGAGTCTAAAAACTTTGTCCTGACGGCGCAGGCCCTCCACAAGGCCTTGCCCAAGATGGGCATGGCGACGAGAGCAATCCACGCCGATGACTTCTCGAGCCCTCATCGTGCCATTGCTCCCCCCATGCAGGTCGCCGTCAACTATCGATACCACCGAGACCCTGAACAGTTGGTGCCGATGCAGAACAAGGACGTGAGTTGCCAGCAGTCTTGATCTTGTTTCTCCCTTCAGCCACCTAACTTGCAGCAGCCGAATGCACCATTCGACTCTCACATCTACTCTCGCTACACTGCCCCCAACTCGACCCGCTTCGAGACGGTCTTGCACAACCTCTTTGGTGGTGCCGGTGTTGTCACCTACTCGAGCGGCCTCGCCTCGTTCCACGCCATCATGATCCTCCTGACGCCCAAGCGCATCTTCATCGGCGAGGGCTACCACGGAGTCCACCGGAGCATCAAGCTCCAGCACCGAGTGACGGGCGTCGAGAAGCTGACCCTCGAGGATCTGGACCAGCTCGGACCTGGTGATCTCGTGCACATCGAGACGCCGCTCAACCCTACCGGCGAGGCGCGCAATCTGGAGTACTATGCCGCCAAGGCTCACAAGGCTGGGGCATACATCTCTGTTGATGCGACCTTTGCGCCGCCGCCTCTGCAGGATCCTCTCCAGTTTGGTGTCGATATCGTCATGCACAGTGGTACCAAGTACATCGGAGGCCATTCCGACATGCTATGCGGTGTTCTGGTGGTGCATCAAGATCGAAAGGAGTGGGTCGAGACCCTGTATCAGGATCGCCGAGTGATGGGTTCCATCGTAGGCAGCTTCGAGGGCTGGCTGGGTATCCGATCACTGCGCACCCTTCACCTTCGCGTCATCAAGCAATCTCAAACTGCCGAGAAGCTCGTGTCTTGGCTGCACGAGGAGATCAAGAAGCCCACCTCCCTCGTCGGGAAGGTGGTCGAAAAGGTACAGCATGCGTCTCTGCAGGAAGCAGACCTCAAGGACGGGTGGCTGTCGAGGCAGATGCCCGGCGGCTTTGGGCCAGTCTTTTCCATCTGGATGAACAAGGAGGAGCACGCACGGAGACTGCCGAGCAGGCTGTACATCTTTCAGCACGCGACGAGTCTCGGTGGTGTCGAGAGCCTGATGGAGTGGCGTGCAATGAGCGATGAGGGACGAGACCCCAGGCTGATCCGCGTGAGCTGTGGCGTGGAGGATGTTGAAGATATGAAGGCGGATATACTGCAGGCCTTTGAGTCGCTTCTGCGTGACTTTCCCTAGGCCAAGGCGCAGCAATTGAATAGGTACCGAATAGAAAAATAGAGGTATAGTGATGAATACACTGAGATTGGAGATTCAACCTACCTCGATGGAGTGCATGCATCCATCCATATTCGGAAGGTGCCTCCTTGCAGGCTCAGCAGCGCCATATTCGGCAGGTACCTGCTTGCAGGCTCAGCAGCGGGCCTCAAGATCTGCATAATAAACACAGTACTCATAGAAAAAGCAATCAATCATTAAATAGGTACGTTTCGTAATCGCTGCAGGCCAGCGTCAGCAGGCGCACTCACGGCAGATCATCCAATCGAGGGGAACCTTCCACGCGTCTTCTGGAAGGTCAGCGCCCTGCCTGCCTCTCGGGCAACCTGCAGCATGCATGCGCCCATACACAGATACCGCTCTTGAGAATCCATAGAAGGGACAGGCTGCGGACAGAGCTGAGCGGTCTAGACACTAATGCAAGGCGATGAGGGAAGCGTGGGCTGCATCCTTTGCCCGCCATGATCCGTTCGTCGGCACCCTGCGATACGACGCTCGACCCCTTATAGATCCAGCATTAATGCTGATGCTGTCAAGTTTCAGCGCAGCTCTGCTCTGCCTCGTGCACGGCCCATTGTCACGTCGCTCTCTCCGGTGTTGTCGTTGGGGATAGAGTCATCACACGTGCCAAGAGGTAACATGGCTGAAAAAGGTTGGCAGGGGGGTCAAGGATACGAAAGAAATGAGGTTGTAGGGCTGGATGGTAGTCGAGGAAGGAGATCAAGACAGTACCGAGTCCTCATCCACCACAAACAGCGTGCCAAGCGATTGTTGCGTTTCCATCCACAGTAGAATGACCATGTGGTCAGCTCTTCCGTCGCGTACATCCTTGTTGACGGGCGCGGGCGCACACGAACTTGATCAAGGGGCAGGGCATTACGGATAGAGCGTACGTAGATCAGCGAGTCCAGCCTACCTAGTCCTACATCAGCACAGCTCGCATGGATGCATGGACCCCGCGATTCCCTTGGCCGCTGAGGGCAGCGCCATGGATCCCAACACCGCCAAAACAGGCGCAGAGGAACCCACCCGCCCATCCTAGCAACGGATCCCTGAAGCCTGTCACTCGCGTGGCAGCAGGGTTGTCTGACTTCCGTGTGCCGCGTGCCCTTCTCCAATTTGAGTGGATAGACAGGGGCTGCGCACCTGGAGAGTGGACAAGACCTGTTACGGGGATTTTCCATCTGCAACGCGCGGGAGCACAGAGACGCATGATTCCCTCAGTGTCGGCACTGGTGGCCTTTTTGCTGAAGAGATCCATGCGCCCATCCTGGCTCTTGCTCCATCGACCAGAAGCAGTATAAGTAGGCAATCGGGTTCCGCTCAATACCTAGTGACCTCACCTTCCTCGAGTAAGCAGTTCCCTTCTACTCGACGCTTTTCCCGCCCGTTTTCCAGTCTTCGTTGCCAGGTACCTATTTTCTGCCCAGACTTCAAGTGCCTTCAGGTTCCTTCATGACAGACTGCCTGTCTCCATCACAAACACACTCCCCTCCGAGCACCCACGATTCACAGAATACATCATGACCAAATCTTCCATCAATGCGACTCATGGCTCAACCATGTCTGCCAATGGAGAGCACAGCGAGTATGTCGTGACCTTGGTGGATGACGACCGGACATTAGGTCCAACACTGATCCGAACAAGGACAAATAGCGACCAACAAGACGGTCTCTACCAACACCTACACCAAGATAAAGCAGCACCAAGATGGTCGCTCCATCTCCACGACCCCGCGGAGCCCGT
This sequence comes from Fusarium illudens, assembly GCA_013623515.1. Classification (NCBI taxonomy): domain Eukaryota; kingdom Fungi; phylum Ascomycota; class Sordariomycetes; order Hypocreales; family Nectriaceae; genus Fusarium; species Fusarium illudens. Next base: position 41,362 of record JABFEX010000179.1, read on the forward strand.
CAATGCGCGACTCCAAAACCCCCTCCACGTAGCGCAGCCCGCCCGCGACGCCGTTTCACTGCATCCGACCGTGGGTGCAGCCCCTAGCGTCACTGTGCAGGGTGACCACCCCATCCCCGCCAAGGATCTAGCCGGCATTGGTGACCAGTTCTCGGCCGAGAAGAGAGGACCAGTTAGACTATCGGCCTAGAAGAGATGACCGGTTCGGCCGAAAAGAGATGAAAGCTCCGTCCCACGAGTCCCAGCTTTTTGTATGTATATAAATTTAGAGAGAATATCAACTTGTGGCGTTTCCCTTTCTTTCCGATGCTTTTCCCAATGCCGGATTGCTTGGAAAGCTGTTTGTGCGAGATCAGTGACTGCTCCTTCCCTCAATACCGACCCATGTAAACCGATGAGTCAAAACAAGATACCTACATATCAACGAGGCCACGATTGACCAACACGCCCAAGAGAGGCCATTGTTTTTGTTCCTGTGCAAGGCTTGAAGGATCCCGCTTGTCAAATAGACAAGGCGTGTGGGCAAGACGACTCATACGGAATTGCGGCCGTGTGGCAGAAATACCGTATCAACTCGATCTCTGCTAGGTAAGCGGGGAGCAGCCAATGGCTGCTCTGGATATAGGAGGGAGATATCATTGGCAGCCTGATCCGTGATTTGAGAAAACTCAGGTTGTTACGGCAGATGCAATGATGGACAAGGGGATAGATACAGTGCTGGTCCATAGACAATCCGCACAGGGTGAGCGCCCGGACTCGGGCGCAACCTGGCGTCCATGTCCATGCTTACGGTGTGATTGGCTCGTCATGGACAGTTCCCGTTGCGGCAACTATGTACTGTATACATGGCCAGCCACATCTGCCATCCAACCAATGAATGGGGAGGCAAGTACAGTAAGTCACGACGAGTGGCTCGCCAACCAGGGCTCTTGTTAGATGCGAGATTTGAAGCGATTTTCTCGCGAGGTGAAAAGGTGTTATAAAACCCAGCTGTGTCCCCATCGTTGTTCTGCTTAAAACAACGACTGCTACATAAAGTTGAATCAAAGCGTTGCCCATTTCCTTTGCTCTTCTCTCTCTCCCTTGCCCAATCCCTCGCCCGTTTTGGTGAGACGTAGTAGTATCGCTGGTACATTACTGCTGGCCCTCTGCTTGCCTCAATATCCAAACCACCTATCTCTATCTCAACCTATCCAAGCTTCTTCAAAAGCTGCGCCCCTACTTCGTACAGAAACAAACATCAGCTTCCCATCCATCTTTCCAACCACCATGTCTACCACTTCGCTCAATGTTCACCATGGGTCAGTCGAGTCCAACGGCCAGCAGCCACACAGCGTGTAAGACAGCTCCACTCTACTCCACCCTGCCCATTAGATTACCTTAGTGGGGCACCCCTTCCCGCCTAACACGGACGCCTCTTTAGCTCCCGGCGGCGGTTCGCCAAGATGAAGGCTCCACAGCAGCAAGCAGGCAGATCGCACCAAATGCTTCGGTACCTCAATGACGATGACACGTGCAGACCTGTCACTGAGACGCTCCAAGACCCTTCCCACGTTCCTGGTGCGCGGTCCCGGATCAACCTCGACAATCCTCTGCACAGTGCCCCCTCGCAGGGTAACGAATCTGCACCTATTCTCGAGGCCGTTTTGGCCGGGATTGGCGCCCTGTTTTCTGATCTGGAAGGCGCGGACCGCCCCGCAAAGTTGGATCCCGTTGACATGGCTTCTTAGCAAGTGGCCGCGTCACATGACGGGGTTTTTCTTTTCTTTCTTTGTTCTCTTTTGTGCGTGTATAGGAGTTCATCGCTGAGATGCATCTGTCTTACTGTCTTGCCCCTCCTTTCGCTTTTATTTTTGCCTTCATCTTGTTCTCTTGTTGGAAATTCGGTCGGCTTCAGGATAAGTCACCAGTAACGAGCGACGCGTTACGTCATGTTCTCTTGGGCTGGCTGGGTAGTCATAGCAATCACATCAACCCAATTGACAACCTGGATGGAATTGTGACACCTACAACAAAAAGCTTCGACGCTGCAGTCAGCATTGTTCTCTACACCTTCTTTGCAGCAAGTGTCTCAACGGCTTCCCGGACCGGCAGCCCATTGCAGTAGCAGCCTGCCTTCACTCTCCCGCGTCATCAGGATCTGCAAACTTGGCTGCTCTAATGTGAAGCGACACCCCCAAAAAAGACCATCCGCTGACGAGGTTGACTGCTTGCTTACTCGGCTTCCTCACCAAACTGATGCCGCAGATTGACGCCGGGGAAGACTCTCTGCGTTTCCGGCCCAGGTGGGTGGTCGTAAGCAAACGCATGGTCGCACAATGGAAACAAGCGCGCCCTTGCGTCTTCCGGCCGCCGCTGCGGACAGGCGAGACGGGCTGCGCCTGGGCCATTTGCTGATTCATGGTCCCAGCATCGGAGCATTCCATCCATCCTTGCCAGGCGCCCTGCGGAAATTCTTGCCGTCGTTGTGCTAAAAAGGCCAGTGCTGAAAATGCCTACCTGCCTACCCAGAGAGCACAGTCCACCCTGGTGCTCCTGGGGCTCCGACCAGCCCCCGGCTCGGTGAGGCCGGCGCCGGCTCGGGAGCTTGCATGGTGAAGCAACGGCCGAGAAACCCATGGGACTGGTTGCGGCGCCGAAAAGGAGGGCGGGCGTGCAACCAGTAAAGAAAAAGGTAACACGGAGCTCCGCAGTGATCGGATGGAGGGCTGTGCTATCAAGGCAGATTGGCCGGCGGTGGCGTTCGGAAGAGTGTCCGGAACCCTTTGGATGCTCGGGGTGGGAGAGCGCCAGGTTGAGTGTAAGGCTTCCTGAAACCACCCGGCAGGAAATGCTCCAAGGCCTGGAGGTCACATGGGATGGCACATGGAGTCCGTGCAGAGGCTGAAAGAAGGGGCAAGGATGCCATCATTATCCAGTTGCCTCTTTCCTGGCTGAGGCTCTGGGTGCGGCTGAGATCACAATGAAAGCCGTTAAAAGAACTGAGCACTAGGTAGTATATCTGACCCACACAGCCGCTTGACTGGGGAGGGGAGCTGCTTGGAATTGCTGACTCTCGTCTCATCTTGATGATGCTTTGTTGGTTGCACTTGGGGTAGACTAGCAAAAATTGAAGTCAAGGTGCGGGAAAGAAAAAAAAAAGCGACAAAACATACAGCAGCGGGGATTCGCTGGTCGTCACCNNGGGTATGGTCGTATGTGGAAGACTTGGAATACAATTCTCTTCATGAAGGACTCATTGAGAGACCACGAGGTCTTCCATGGTGTAATGCCGCCTTTCCTTGGATGGGTTGATCAGACATATGGGCAGCAAACACACGTACGCACCGTTTTTCTTGGCGCCTAGTATCCCCCACAACACAGCAGAGTACCCCGTCGAGCTGCTCAACCTGGGCCTCACTCCCAACACAATTTTTACACCAAAAGACACCGTCGGGATCGTACTTGTGCTTGATGTCAAGCAGCCTCTCATAGTTGGGGCCTTAGAATTCTCGTTGCCAATCGGGTTCGAGAGCGTCAGCCTGGAGAAGGAAGGACAGTCAGCGAGGCACGACACTGTTGTTGAGCTCAGGTTTTTTTGTTCTTTTTTCTCGCCTCGTTAAAGTATGTCCCAGATTCAGGAGCCAGGCTTCGTCGCCAGGACCGATGACCTGCAGAACCCGCGCCAGCCTCTCAACGTCTTCGGTTAGGGACGACTCGGGGAGGAGCCTGGACGGGGATGCAGCGCCNNCAGGACGGGGCGTTGGCGCTGCGGGGCTGCTCGAGCAGGGGCTCAGACATGGCCTCCATGGTGCCTTGTTGTAGAGGGAAGAAGACGCCGTTGAAGGTGACGGCGGGGAAGGACGGCACACCCCCGATGGTGTAGTACCCCTGGAGGCCCTGACGCTTCAGGTCCGGGAGGAGGGCGTGCAGCTCGGCCATGAGGTCCCACCAGCGCGACGTGCAGTTGGTCGTCCTCTCGACGTTGAGCAGCAGCATGATCGGGTTCTACTGACGCTGCTTATTCCTCCAACTACCGCCACACCATACTCGGCAGTTGCGTGGAAGATCTCCTCGTCCTGCAGGCCAGCACCGACGGTGAAGGCAGTCTGGGGAGGGGGTATCTGACAAGTGACTAGAAGTCTTTATGGAATTCCACTTGCTTCATGTGGTGCGTCCAGATTCTGGGAAGAACCGACATTTGCCAAGGATTATACTGTTGGGATATCCGTACACGCCGGGGTTACACCCGCGCTCGCCGGCCAGAGGGTCCCCGGCGATGCTCGTGCCATTGTCAAAGATCGGGTGGCCAGGGCCGGCGAGTGGATGCTCGTGGGGTCGCGCCAGTGGAAGGACGGCTTGAGCCAGCCGCCCTGCAAGACACGGTCGGGGAACAAGGAGCCAGCGATCCCGACCTGTCCGGCATTCCGCCCCACCTATCCAGTCCCGGTGCCTGCCTTGCTTCGGCGGCCCATTTTGCGGCTCTGCAAAACAAGGAGCCCTAATTTTTGGGGAGAGATGGGACCCCCAGCTTGTAACCCGCCTGGACGGAACCAGATGTTGCCTTCTACTTGCCATTTGTGAGGTTCCCAACGGCGTCAACCCTTCCAGTCGGGGTCCATCATCTCTCTTCCTCCCAAGAGACAGAACGAGTCGCAAGGGCATCAGGCGGCCCGGGGGTCAGGCGAGTTCTTTTATTCGTACGATTCCTCCCTCAGGCTCCATCATCTCGTCAACCAAGAAGGGATCATTACCATCGTCATCCCCCCAAACCATCAAAGCATACAACAGCCAAGATTCGCTGCGAGTAGTGGTCATGTTGATTAGCCACAGGTTGCTCAGGGGTTTGGGGTAACGGATCCATCCGCGCGCAGTGGTGCTCGTGCTGGGGCCAAGAGAGGATCGCACGCTTATCATACGTACATATTTCCAGCCATCACCCTTGCGGCGAGGGCTGGGGTACCTGGTTAGTCGATGGAAAGAGGCGAGCTGAGGAGCCCCAGAGCCCGTCCCGTACTTCTAGTCCCGAGCTAGAAGTTGGGCGCATCCGCCACGGGCCAACTGAAGAGGGCTGAGGAGTCCCGAGTGGCACGCCCACATCTTCGCACGCCCACCCCTGCCTGCCCTTGGGACGGGAACCTGCGTCGTGGGCCCGACGGACTAGGTAGGAAAACGGGCGCCTCGCTCTCATCTGGAAGCTCCTGCCACACCGCTTTTGGTGTCTTGCCTCTCCCTTAGTGAACTTGTTAACAAGTTGTTGCGGTTGCAGAGGCGTCTCTTGAATCCCAAGTCTTGGTGGCCTTCAAGCCATCAACTTGACGTGAGTCTGCCGTGTCGGAAAAGTCTTGCCCGTAGATGAGGACAAGTAAGTGCCTCGCCGCAGCTATTCCCGCGTCCGTCCGTCATCGTGTCCTGCACGTAGACCAAGAGACATCTCACTTGGAGTCGGTAATGAGGACGAAATTACCCGGTGGCTGACACCGCTTGTTGTGGCCCAGGGCCAGCAACAGAAAAAAGAAAGAAAAAGGCGGATGGTTAATCATCAGCAGAGCCAGCCATGATGGATGCAAAACCAGCGTCATCTGGGCTTGGAACATTGCCTCACCGGGCTGCCGAGACTGTTGTTTCCCCCAGTGGGAAGGGTAGCCAATCTCCTGCAGGCCTGGCCTTTGCCGCCCACCCCTGTTGCTTCTCGAAGAATGTTTCGTCTCACCATCATAAGCCAGCTGTACAACGCCGGCACCGGCCTTTATTTTTAACCCAGGAGAGCCCGGCTTTCCCTTTTCCCAACAAGGGATGTCTTGGATGGGCCCACGGCAGGCGAAGTCATGGGCCGTTGTCGAGAGATCGATCCCATCATCACAGTCCCATTGTCCTGGGCTTTCGGCTGCTTGTTTGGGGTGGTATCCATTCTACCTTGGCAGTTTCGTCAATGGACGAGCCTTTTTTCTTGCTTGGCCTGGGCGATAGTGGAGAATCGACCACCTCTACCTAGGTTGTCATCCATCTTCAGCGACCCCAGCACACTCTAGCCATGGCCTGTACTCCGTACGTAGTACAACATTGTGGCAGCGGCTTCCCGACTGACATCCCCAAGGGGTCGTCGGGTCCAAGTACAATGAAGCGCAGAAGGCATCCGGCAATGGGGCCTCGGAAGCCTTCCCCGGCAGCTCGTGCAGATGGGAAGGCCGTAATAGGAAATCCCATCAAAGAAGAATCCATCCATCCAAGTACGGCTGTCGCTCTCTCATGGCTCCTTGGTCCCTGGACGCCCTTTGCAGCTTCTTCACCACAGTCCCGTCACAAGTGTGGTCGACATTATGATAGATACCTACTCTTGCGACTCTGGGGGGCCCTGGCCATTTGGTCAGGTGCGTGTGGTTCGCCAGGCCGCCTTTCCAAAGGCCACGGTCGGTTGAAACGGTTTCCGCGCACGCAAAGGCCAGGGGCTGGATAATATTATGCGAACCCAAAAGGTCGCAATCAGGAGTGCCAATCCCAGGATGGTCTTTTCAAGCAGGCCCCGATCAGCGGGCCTGAACGTCTCCTTAGTAAACGTGAGGTCCGCACAGCTTCTCCAGCTAACAGGGCATCACAATCACTCGGGACCGCTCCCATTGAATCGTCCTCGGGTGCCACTGGACGCTCGCGCGGGAAACCTTTGTCAGGGCCCTCCAGGGATCAAGGATCACGCTAGCTCCGTTTGAAAGGGCCCTGAAAGATCCATCCGCCGCCGTCGCTGATCTAGAAGGGACACAAGATGAGACCTTGACAATTGCACGGACGCGCAAGTCCAGTCCCAGCGCACAATTCGAGTTTACACAAGATCACTTCTCAGATCTGTTTTAGCGCTCAAAATGTATGTCTCCGTGGCGCAGCAGACGCCCTCCAGCCACACGACCTCAGCACCCGCGCAGAGTCCGGCTGGAGCTCAAATTTCGGGTCGGTGATGCCGCAACGGTCGGACTGTGGTGGGGTTTTATGGAGTATACGGATGAAGAAAGGACCTGGCGTTTCGTTTCGTGGGCAGCCACTTTTTCCCACGGGCTCTGCTGTTGTGTTAATCGTCTCATCTCTCCTATCAATGGTGTTATGTCAGTTGGTTTGTCGCTGGGGCATTGAGGTGTTCGGTTCGTGTTGTTGGCCTTGCTGTGCTGGAAATGAGCCAGCTGTCTCACCCAGGCTCTGTCTCCCATGACCAAAGAAACTCATATGCACGGCATTGAGCCAAAGCCAAGCCTAGTGCCTGGTGCCTGGTGGGAGCGCTGTCGAAGAGCCCCAGGTCGTTAACGCGCAGATCGCATCATGTCTCGCGCCCAATGCCAAAAGAACATCTTCCGCCGCCTGGATCGTGACGCAAACTTGGACGGGCGTCGTCTGGCGCTCAGAGCGGGGGCACCAGCGGCGGGGCGGAGCCGACTAGGTAGGACAACCTACCTAGCATCCATCACTAGCGGAATCCGCTGTCTCGCTTCAGTTGGCTTCTAACACGCCCCTCTCCTCACCACAAGCTGGTTCGAATATCTCAAGTGCACCAGGCGGCTTTTGTCCAGCTGTACGGGGGGGTGCGCGATACCTAGGTGCAAAGACCTGCAATCAGTGTGCCGATTGTCCATTACCGCATCTCCAGCCATATCGTCAGCTTCTCAAGGGAAGGAAGCCGTGATTGAAGTGAAAAGAAGCAGTTGACCGGCGCGAACCTTGGGAGGAGTGAGTTGGGGTAGAACAGGATGTTAAAGGGTGGCTGTGGCTGTGCTGTTCAATGGAAGCGTTGCCAATCTTTCAATGGGCGGACGACGTTCGCAAGGTGGCCGGCCTCGGTACCTCCCCACGAGAGGGGGGAATGAGCACCAACAATGTTTTTTGCCCTTCTATCTGTACAGCCAGATGTGGGAGTTGGAGGGACGCCGAAGCCATGCCGGGCCCTGCCGCCTTTCACTGACGTTGATACGTGAGGGATCAAGAGCTGCGACACGGATGCAGGTAGGTAGTCATCTCGCAGTCCTTGGCTCGGCGCTTTAGCCTCGGTGCTCGTGTGTGACAAGGATGTGGCAGCAGTCTTGTTTGAGGACAAGGTCGGACGGCCAGGTGGGATGGGGTGTGTTGAT
>JABFEX010000180.1:0-16634 GCA_013623515.1 Fusarium illudens
GCTAGGTTCTTTAAGCCTTAGAGGGCACGAGTTGAGACGGAAAACCAGACAGCCGAGGCCGCCACCCCAGCCGTGGTCGTACATGCTGAACTGGGAGAAAGTGTCTACCCAGGGGTCCCAGATGACCTTGCCCTCCCGCTTGTGCCAGTCAAGACCGGGCTTTGTGCCGACCTCGCGCTCAGAGCCATCAGTGAAGCGAACTCGGATCCAGCGAAGCATGTTCTCATCAGCCCGTGCCTCGATCTCCGTGGGGAAGGCTCCGTGGCTCCAGCCCGCCACACAGGTGTAAACGCCACCATTTTCGTTGCCGACAGTCACCTGGCTATCAATAAAGTCGCCGAGTCCAGTGCAGTCAGCGTTCGCCGGGTCGGACAGGTCCTGACGTCGGACTTTGCCGTTGCCGCTGGGAGCACCGAGCACCAAGGTGCTGGTTGCGGCGAGCAGTGGCGCGTACAGAGTGAAAGAAGAAGAAACCTTCATTGTAACGAATGTTTGTAAGGAGTGTATAAGAGTTGAAAGAAGTGAAGTGAAGTGTTGGTGAGTGTCGTTGGTTGACTGGTGGATTGGTATGGCTTCCCTTTGTACTTTCGAATAGAGCCTCGAGATTCCACCTGTAGCCATCGATGCGTACGTTGCCCAATTGGCAAGCTTCCTAGGATTTCTCAAGATAAGAGGACCACAAAACCAGCCCTACAATACGAGGAGGCAATTCCAAGCGAATAGAACTCTAGAAGCCTATCCTCGTAGCTACGGTTTCCAAGCATTTACGCCTAGAGGATTTAATTAAGGTCTGAAGGATTCGGGAGCAAGGTTCCAAGGATCCCAAAAAGATCCTTCTACACGGCCCGGGCGACAAGGCTAATCCTTCAACTCACCAAGGTCCAGTTTATTACCACTTGCGGGTTGTGTCTTGAATGATGATTGGTCAAGTTACGGTTGAATGTCATCCCATACTATCTGTCACTCAATCAACTTGGGTGCTGACACGAGTTCGCATTGCAGGAGCGTTTTGCTTCAAGGATCAACATCAACCGTTGAAGAAGAGTAAAATGAGTTAAGGGATTGACCTTCCAGTGAACGTTATTGAGACGATATTGTGATGCCATTGGCAAAAACTCGTCATCTGCGGATGCACGTACTTAAGCGTATCAATCTTACTGGGCATACGCTGAAACACCTACCTTAGAGCTAATCTGCAGTAGAACCCCAGCCATAGAACCGGTCTTCTAGGATACCATGCGCTATGTTGAGCTCTGTAGTCACAACCTAAATGGAGCCTGAGTTCGGCGAACTCTCTCAAGCCGGCCAACAATCGACTGTTGAATCATCACCAGTCGACTGATGTCGATCTGAAATCCTGGTTCCACAGGGTAGGGCGCGAAAATGGCCTTTGGCAAATGCCAAAGACTACAGTTACACCATCCACCCAAGTTGGAAATCAGCATGGAGAACTCTTCCTACATTATTTACACGGTGCTGAGCGGTTAGCTGGTTTAGGCAATTTGCACACCCCGCACTTGAATAGGAATATGTGAAGCTAACATCCGGATTCTTTACCAGGTGATGAAAACCCCAATTAGTGTGAACAATGGAGGCCTGATGCTTTCAATTATCTCTAGTAGGCGGTATAGGGTATTGAAATTGGGATAGAAGGGTGAGGTAGCGGGGATCCTTTGTCTGCGGGAGCACCAAAGGAGCGACTCTAGAATGCTCCTAGTGCCATCCCTCAAATACCACGTCAGTCTCAGAAAGCCTGTGGTTCACCAGGAATTGGCCGGAAAACGCGCTGGTTCTGCTTCCCAGGGACACTACCCGTCTACTTGGTTCTGTATTGCACACACGTCCAGCCCCAGGGATGTCTCCGCTGTGCAGTTCTTCTAGACTCTCATTACATGACGACTTGACTTTGAGGCTGGCGCGCGGGTACTGCCGTGAACTAATTTAGGTTCAGTCAACGGAAGTTCCCTCTCCATTGGCTTCACGGTTATTGACACGTATCTCACCACCCCAGCCAGCCACCAGCCACCAGCCACCCAACACATATCTCCCCCGCCACGTCATCATCGCTGACATGCCTCTGCCGAAGGTCCAGGCACTATTGAAGACCACAGCGGGACTTTCAACATGTTTGATATGAACAAGAGCCGGGGGTTCTGGGCCCTTTGGTGTGTAAGTTACTGGCTTGTGTGGATTCTGCATGTCTGCTCCGAAACCCTTCCTGACTCCTTGGTCGCAATCACATGGTCCCTGCCCTTGGCCGTGAATAACACTGCCTTTGTGGTGGCACGCCTACAGTGGTATTCCAATCTTGATTCCTGTTGTCTACCCTACTCGAGCACCGCCTGAGGGTGGCTTTACAAAAGCTCACAGGCCAAAATGCCAAAACTCGCCCTCGGCACCAGATTCCGTCCATGGAGGCCAAACAAGTGCACTCCGCGCTCTCGAGGTCGGAGAGCAAAGGTCCAAATCAGTTGTCTCAACTCGCAGGGGAGTCGAGGGAAAAGATGGAAGGTATCTGCCATATTTAGGAGGCTGGATGATCCAGGGATGTTTGATGATTAAGAAAGAAAGACATTATGAGGGTGGTTGCAAGGCTTAGTAGACTTGGCGTGTGTGGATGAAAGGTTGAGGTCTTGAACCAGAGCGAGAAGAGCAGGCCATTTTATAGAGCTTCTGGGAAGAGGAGTCAACGCAGTTTCCGGTGACTCTCCGGCTTGCCGTAAAAGCTTCGGCTGATCAGTGACGGAAATTATCAGCATAATAGAACTCTAGCATCATTCATGTGTAAACTCGAGTTGTATGTAGGGCTATGTAATGCAGGAATAGTTAAAAAAAGAAGGGTGACCAACCGGTTGGGAACGAAGGCTCCCCCCTCTTTCGGGCCTTTCGTCTAAGGCAAAAGACAAGTCACCACTAAAAAGATTGCGCAGATGAGGACTGCTCCCGCCTGGGTGTGATCGCATTACTGACACTCGGATGGAGTATTAGTACGACGCTCTAACCAACTGAGCTACGGGAGCTGGCCAATTGTTGAACGACGGTTTCACTACTTCTCCAGAACCCTGACCATTACGGTGACAATTGCAGTGCTCTCAAGTATGCGCCTCTACGTAGATCGTCTCTTGATCAATGTCGATGGTGATAATAGCCCCAAAACCTTCAATACGTCTTCACAATACCCCTGGCCTCTATTTCCCCACCACCACATTCATCCCGGCGGTTAAACTGTTGATAACAGTCCGAGACCGAGTGGCTAATGATCTGACAACAAAACGCAGCTGTGCGCTTCTCAGTCTTGGCTCGACAGTTGTGGTTGCGTTAAGCTGACACGCCTCTATACCAATCCAGGCAGAAATCGTCGCCATGTTACACCTACTTGCAGCTCGACGTCAGCCGTAAGCCCAAGTGATACCACACTTTTGAATCCTCAAGATGACGTGAGCTTAGTTGTCTTGAAGCAGATTGAAAGAGGGGTAGTTAATCTATGGTTAAAACTCCATCACAATCCAGTTCATCAGATTAATAGACATCAAGCACTGTTTATCACAAGTTCACAACTATGGCATCATCCACCGAGACCTCTTCCAACACCCCTTCGGGAGGAGTTGACTTTATTCTGATCACAGGAGCGACAGTCATCACCGTCAACTCTGATCAAGATATCCTCGAAAACTGCGACATTCTCATCCAAGGAGATCGCATCGCCGCCTTGGGCCATAATCTTGCCCAGCCAAAGGGGCTGACCGGGCAAGTCATAGACGGGAAAGACTCTATCGTGATCCCAGGCTTTGTCGATGGCCACCATCACATGTGGCAGCAGATGCTCCGCGGTGTAGCTACGGACTGGTCGCTGCTCGACTACATGATCAGCATGCGAAGCGTGTACGGCAGCCTCTTCACGCCCGAGGATGTCTACTTGTCCATGTACGTCGCTGCGCTAAGCCTGCTCAACAACGGCATCACTTCAGTGCTGGACCACTGTCACATCATCAACTCTCCCGAGCACGCCGATGCGGCGGTGAAGGCGCTCAAAGATGCTGGTATTCGCGGGACTCTTTGTTATGGCTTTTACGAAAACCCCCCTCGTGATGATTCTGGGGCTTCTTCGTCCGCGTTCTCACACTCGGACCGACTCGCTGACGCCACTCGAATTCGCAACAAGTATTTTGGCGATAATCATCCAGCTCATCAGCTTCTGACATTTGGGGTTGCCCCCAATGAGGTTGAAGCGCAGGAGTTTGAGGACACGGCCCGCGAGATTGCCGAGGCCCGTCAGCTTGGAGCTCGCATCGTCACCATGCATGTAGCTCACGGCCCGATGGATCTTTTGCACAAGGAGACGGTTCAGAAGCTCGCCGACGCCAGCGCACTCGACTCTGACCTCGTTTTCGCCCACGGCGCCTCGCTCACCGACAGCGAGATAGCTGCCATATGCGCCTCGGGAGCTGGTGTTGTGAGCACCCCCGACACTGAGCTCCAGATGGGCATGGGGTTCCCCGTCGCATTCAGAGCCAGCGACAAAGGGTGTCGAGCCTGCCTGGGCATCGACATCACGTCCAACCAGGGAAACGACTTTATCTCGCAGATGAAACTCGCCTTGCAGACACAGCGAGCCGTGGAGAATGAGAAACGCGTACCGGTTACTGTTTCGCGCAAAACCTCGGAGGTGCTGCGAATGGGAACCATTGGTGGAGCTGAAGTCATGAGACTTGACGACTTGGTCGGGTCTTTGGTGGTTGGGAAGAAGGCAGACTTGGTCATGATTAAATGTCAAGACATTGAGAGCGCCCCCGTTGCGAGCGCTACTGGTGCTGTCGTCTTCAACGCCTCAGTTGGGCATGTCGACACCGTCATCGTGGACGGCCACGTGAGGAAGCGGAATGGAAAGCTTGTGGCAGACTGGGAGCCATTGAGGGATGAAATGTGTCGTCGCGCGACAGCTATGAGGACTGAGGCAGCGGGACATGATCTGGAGGCTGCTCGTGAGCGTTGGATGGGCTCTGTCAAGTTGTGATTATAGCGTCGGCACTCGGATATTTTCAAGCTGTCCATGCCTCTTGATACCTGTGTTGACTAGGTAACACTGGATCGGCCGGGAACACCGGATAGCGTCTGGACGCCCAGCCGCTGAAACGGAGTGCAATCTTGATTATCAATCCAGGCACTTTACATATTGACATGGGTCTACCGCGTTGTAGTAGGCGATGCTGAGGAAGACAGAGATGATAACGGTAACGACACCATTCTTTGTGTCGAGGTCAATCTCAGCCATGGTTTGCTGTTGATCTCGTCCCTGGCCGAGAACAGAGCATAGATAGTGAGGACCGTGGACCGGAAGACGGAATGCTCGGGAAGAGGGAGATCAGCACCAGAAGTAGGTAGAAGAAGGCGGGCGACGGGGTCAACAAGAGGTGTACATCAAAGATCCGAGGGCGTACAAACCTTGAATCCACTAGACCTATAGACAAGACCGTGGAGAGCAAGGATTAGACACGAGGAAACCCTCTTTGATGCTTCCCCAGGCCCATGGGCTCGATTGGTTTTCATTTGTTTTTTTCAATGGTCTTGTTGCATCTAAATTTCCTTGAACCATAGCCCAAAGCTCATCTCAAGGGCCACCTGTTCGACAAGCCGAGAGCATCGCAAGCACAGACACGAGGGGGGGATGCCGATCGACCACTTGCGGTCATGCTCCCCACAGTCTTTCATCATCGCAATCGACAAGGGTCCCGGGGAGAACTGCTCTAAAAGTCTTGCCCCGAGCGCCGTTTCTTTTATACTTTGGCTGCTCCACAGCTACTGTATGCTGGGGGAGCCGTCGGTATGGATACCTGTTACCCCAGGCCGCACTAACGGGTATTGACTGCCGCCTTCCGAATGGAGGATGTGCGAGTTGGTAGCCGGGGACGATCAAGGGGATATAGCGTTGATTTCTCTGTCAAAGACTTCTGAAAGGTTCTTTCGTATCAACCTCTTTCGTAAAGTGAGGGCATACTGAAGTTAGTTCACTGGACAGCCCGCCCCCTGTTGTCACAACCTGTCTAGCCCCCCTGAAGGCTGACACAACTTGTCGATTTTGCCTACGTAGTACCCGCTCGGCAATATCTAACTCGACAGCTCATTCAAACTCCCGTGTCGGGCCGCTTGTCAAAGACGGCTGTGGAGCCGAGGCGGTTACGCCATCCCCCGCAGCAAGACAGACCACCTGCCTGGAATCGTCAACTCGTACGAGAGCCTGCACTTTTGAATGTGACCTGGCCACTAGCGTGCCTCTGAGAGGCAGGGACCTGCACTACAGGTAGTATGCTTGAGTATAAGGTTCAACAGGCAAGCTCCACACGTGAACTCCGGATACTCCGTACCTGCATAACCCTACTCGATGACACCCATGCTCCTCCCGAGATTATATGCCCATCCATGCTTGGCTCAAGACCGCTAAGACGAATCCACGACGAAGTCCGACTTGAGGATTTGAAAGCGGAAACGATCAACACACCGCCAGAAGCCTTTGGCTCTGTATTAAAGCCACCCGCCTCGAACCTGCATGAGGCCGCTCCCTCCTCCTCACGCCACAAGCACAATCAATCTCACACTCCGCCATGCCTTCTTCTCTCGCTGTGCTTGCTCTCGGAACCCTCGTCCAGTCGGGACTGGGTCGCGCCGCAAAAGTTCCCTCTGCGGCTCAGGTCATTGACTGGAAGAGCTTCAACGTTCTCGAGAACGTGCTTCCTCCCGCCGAGGCCAACGACTCAACAGTCTGTCGCCTTATTCCCCATATGATGCTCAAACAGCCTTGCTTACGCATGAACAGACCTTCCTTTGGCCTGGTGTGACGGAAAAGTCTCTTGAGGCCAAGCCCTTCCATATCTACGACGATGAATTCCTCGACGTCATTGGCTCGAATCCTTCATTGACCCTCATTGCCACCTCGGACACGGATCCAATCTTTCACGAGGCTGTTGTCTGGCACCCTCCCAAGGATGAGGTCTTCTTCGTCCAGAACGCAGGTGCCCCAGCTGCAGGCACTGGTCTGAACAAGTCCTCCATCATCCAGAAGATCTCCCTCAAGGAGGCCGAGGCTGTGCGCAAGGGCAAACTCGACGAGGTCACCGTCACAGTTGTCCCATCCAAGCCCCAGGTCATCAACCCCAATGGTATGTTCGTCTATGTGATGCAAGCCATGGCTTCCGCTTATACTGCTAGGTGGCACCAACTACAAGGGCAACATTGTCTTTGCCGGAGAGGGTCAAGGCGATGACATCACCTCGGCTCTTTACCTGATGAACCCCAATGCCCCATACAACACCACTGGTGAGCATCATGCATCTTGACTTACCCAGCCACATCTGCTAACCAGCGCAAGTTCTTCTGAACAACTACTTTGGCCGTCAGTTCAGTTCCCTCAACGACGTTGTCGTCCACCCTCGTAACGGCGAGTTGTACTTCACCGACACACTCTATGGCTTCCTCCAGGATTTCCGTCCGCCTCCTGGACTCCGCAACCAGGTCTATCGCTACAACTTTGAGACAGGCGCCGTTGCCGTCGCTGCCGACGACTTCGCTCTGCCCAACGGTGAGTTCCCCCATTTTAAAGGCGTCCTCATATGACTTGCTGACTCGAACAGGCCTCACCTTCTCTCCTGATGGCAAGAAGGCCTACGTCACCGACACTGGCATTGCACTCGGCTTCTACGGCCGCAATCTCTCGGCACCCGCCTCTGTCTACTCATTCGACGTGAGCAGCGACGGCACCTGGGGAAACCGCAAGACTTTTGCCTATACCGCTTCTTTCGTCCCCGACGGTGTCCACACTGACTCTGTCGGCCGTGTCTACTCTGGCTGCGGTGATGGCGTCCATGTCTGGAACCCCTCTGGCAAGCTGATTGGCAAGATCTACACGGGCACTGCTGCTGCCAACTTTCAGTTTGCCGGAAAGGGACGCATGATCATTACTGGCCAGACGAAGCTGTTCTATGCGACCCTGGGCGCTTCTGGCGTGGAGCTCCAGTGATTACGTGTAAAGAGTAAATAGCCGTGCTAGCCGAAGCAGCACTGTTAATGCTGCCTGAATGATATGAAGCGTCCGTCTTTTTGCCCACAGCTGGTGCTTACCTCTCATCGACATCGTTATTGGTCTAATGTGTGTTTTATCAAAACTTCTGTTTGCAGGAGGATGAGTTCCCTTTATCTCAACGCCAGCGGCTGTCAGAACCCTGAATCGAGTGCTGTTGGCCGAGCTATAGTGACTTTGAAGTCCATCTGCCGCTTAGCACACGTACACTTGTGTCAACTCCTGCAAGGGATTGACTTCGAAGGAATTGAGTCTCAAAAGGCTTGGGGGGAATATTTGTGCGTGCCAGAGTTTTTCTTTTTGGTACTGGGCTATATAGTTCTAGCTTAAATCATGTACAGATAACTCAGAGCCCATTGGCCTCTTCGCATCACAGCCAGGCCTTTATGGCAGGGGAATAGACTGCTTATGGTTCGTGAACAGTGCCTCGGGGTCCACGGCAGCCTTGATCTGCTTCAAGCGCTCATAGTTGGCACCATACAGTCGCGAGCTCCATTCCTCCTCGTTGAGCTCAGTATCAGCATAGTTGACGAAACCCCGAAGAGCGGCTCCTCCCTTGACCAGTGAGTTCTCGAACGGCTTGATGAGACCCTTCATGTAAGCAGGACCGTCGTCGGGGTAGTTGTTGACATCGACAGAGTTGGCCTCCCAGCGGATCAGCCAGAGGTTCTTTCCATGAGCATAGGCAGTGTCACTGTCCTTGATGCTGCGGGAGACGCCGCCCCAGAGATCGAGGAAGCCAGACTTTCGGAGGTCTGTTCGGTTAAAGGACAAGGCGGTGCTCTCGAACAGAATCTGGGCCTGCTCAAGAGTCAAGGGGTGGTCCGTTGTCGTAGTCAAAGCCTGGGTGTAGAAGGCTCGGCCACCAAGGTTTCCTCCATTGGGTGCATTCATGCCAGCGCCAGCAACGGCGACTTCGAGATCCCACCAAGGAAGAACAGTCTTGTTGAGAGAAAATTCGGGGCCGATAGCCTTCAGCTCCTTGACCAAAGGACTAATGACCTTATCGAACTTGTCAGGGTTGCCGTAGAAGTATCCGCTGCCGGTATAGGGCGGGGCACTCAGACTCCAGCGGAGAGCGAGGTCGTCGGGGCACTGCTTGCTGGTGGCATAGTCCTGGATGGCAACGAGAGCCTTGGCACCGGCTTCGGGGGCGACAGTGCCGATGGACAAGGTGAAGTTGATGGCCTTTTGGAACTCGGGCTTGTAGGTCTTGGAAGTCATGGACAAGATGATGCCGTAGGAAGCTCCCGCGCCCTGGGCAGCCCAGAGGAGATCGGATCCCTTGCCAGCCTTGACGATGGTGCCGTTGTATAGCATGTACTCAACTTCCACGATGCTATCCATAGGAGTGCCGAGGTGACGAGAAGTAGTACCGTAGCCTCCTCCAATGCTTGAGCCAGTAACACCGACGTGTGCACCACGAACATGGGGAATATGTCGACCAGCCGTATCCCAGAGATACTTGACGACGGGACCGACATGGGTACCACCACCAAAGGTCAAGAGCTTACTCTTGGTGCTGTAGCTGACCTCATCAAAAGCAGCCATGTTGATGACCAAGTTTCCAGGGTTACCGAAGCCATTGCCCTGGAACGAGTGTGCAGGCCCAAGGGCATTCGCCTTGACCGAGGCGTTTCGTGCGCACTCGAGTGCGAGAGCGACTTCATCGCGGTTCTCGGGGAAGGCGATGCAAGCAGGATCAGGCTTGAGCCGCTTCTGGAACTGGGCCGTCTCAGCAGCCCAAGTGCTGTCGGATTCGACGATGCTGCGAACGCCGGCAGCGGACAGACAGCTGTTTAGCGCGGTGCCCTTGTTGGTGTCTTGGCCAACGGCGAAGGAGAGAAGGGACGCGAGGACGAGGCCTCGGAGGGAGCGCGGGGCTTCCATGGCTGTAGGTCGAAGAGAGATGGATGGCTACAAAGAAGGTACCCAAGTGGGCTGATCGCCATGATCGTCTTCTTTATACTCGCTTTGGTGTCCTAGGACACGTCTCTGATGAAACCTCGTGTTCCTTACGGCACGAACTACGGAACAAACCTTTCCGTCAGTGATTGTCCGGTCTAAACTGTCTTGAGCTTTTCATGACGGAATAATAAAGTTATCAGATTATGAGCCTGCTCCCTGTTCATGCGTTAGCCTGTCTAAGCCACACCTTGTCTGGCAAGTCGGAAAGGCTTCCAGGCCTGCTACTGGCGCGCAAATACGTGGATAGAATCTCTCTTGTCCCTTTATGGAGAAGATTCCAAATAAGCTTTACGGGATGACGTTTCAAAATGAGGATAAACAACCCTTTAATCTCCGTGATAGCCGGGCTAAGATCCCAGCAGCTCGGAGGAACTGACTCCGAACGAACCCCTCGGGATGGATGTTTGTCCACCTGCTTGTTTTGTCTCGTACAGCCTTTATTTGTCGCTTACCCCCACGGCGCCTTATTGCCGAGTCCCTTTGAGCAGCCAAGACATATGGTGTCCCAAAGCATTCTCCGGTGTGCGTTGGCACACATCCATTGCTTGAGTCTCGCGTAGGGTTCAATTCTCTCACACATCGACTGTGCAATTAAAACCCGGACCATTAGAATGAGCGCGAAGGATGTAGACTCTTGAACGTTGGGTGCACTAAGCACAACGACGCCATACGCACATGTAGTGCGGAGAGTGATGCTGATGGTCGACAAGGACACCCGCCATGTTTCTTCATGATTTTTGGTCATATTTTTGGTCATTGCAGGATGAGCAACTATCTCGCTAACCTTGATCAGGCAGTCTTGATTTTATGCCCAACAAAAGGTCTTGAAAGCGGGACCGGACAGCCCTTGCAAGCTACCATTCTCACCATCGGGACACGGAGACATTTCTCGCTCTGCAAGTTGACCATGAACTAATGCGACACAAGACGAATCTGAACGAGATATTTCTTCCGCAGTGCTACCATGCACAGCTTCACTGTGGGCCAAAGGGAGGAGAAACGAGTCTACGACGCTCGCTTTCGACCTTGGCACCCAGAATACACCACGAACAGTTGATATGCGTACCAACACTAGAAGAATACGAGTGACGAGTCAACCGATATCACACAATCGTTAGGAGAACTTCACTGACAAAACAAGTTCACCGGCCAAGTGTTTTAAGCCTAGTCATGTACTTGACTCCTCAGTTATCACACCAAGGAACAGTCCACTAGCCAGGGAGGACGCTCACATGCGAAAAGGAAACGGATATTAAGGAAAGTGAGTAATTATTATGAAAGGAAGTTAAGGTACAAATGAGTGGCTCATGTCAAATCTTCCATCCTCCTATCTGCCAGTTGAGCCATGAGACATGAAATGATTGCGCAATCATTAATATAAAGAACGACAACGCCGACCTTCAAGTGTCATATATTCCTCCAACCGAATCTTTCTTCAAGCCATGTTCCGAGAGTGACAATTTCCTAGCCACGGCGACACCTGCGGCTGCCCATGTCCCAAGAGAAGCCCCTTCGGCGACAGACACATCGTCCACCTCGGAAGAAAGCATCAGAGCCGCAGTCGTAATGGCAGCCGTGGAATGAGGAGTCGTAAACCCAACCACTCTGTCGGCAGGAGCATCGTCCATGGTCGAAAAAGGCGCCTCCGCTGCCACAGTCGGGAGCACGAGTCTTGAGCTTCTTCTTGTCGTTCTTGTAGTCGTCGTCGTAGTCTCCGTCGTAATCATCTCCATCGTCGTAGTTATCATCATCGCCATAATCGTCATCGCCGTAGTCATCGCCTCCACGAGCCTTGAGCTTGCGCTTCTTGCTATCATCGCCATCATCACCATCGTCTCCATCATCACCACCATCGCCATCATCATCATCATCGTCGTCGTCGTCGTCGTCGCGAACTTTCAGCTTCTTATAGTCGCCATCGTCGTCGCCATCATCATCATATCCGTCATCATCGCGGACTTTCAGCTTGGTGGCACGATACCCATCGTCGTATCCATCATCGTACCCATCTTCGCCACGGACAGCAAGCTTGGCGCGCTTGGTATCAGGACTAGGAAGAGCCGAGACAGAGGACATCGCCAGGAGGGCGTTGATGAGAACGGCGTTGAGAAGCATGGTGGAGGTGGTTGTTGAAGCAGTTGAGGGATGCAGGTACGTTAAGATTATTGTATTTGTTGCTTTGTGGTGGTAGGGTAAAGAACTTGATTGTTGGTGAGTTGGGAGAGATTATGTTGATGGTGCCATGGCCTCTCTTTATACCTCTTTCTGGCTCTCATCTTGTCAAGGGGTTTCTTGTCAGAATCTGCCAGACACAAGCCATCAGCAAGCCCAATCTGACACTGAAGGAAACGGAGCTTTCCTGCGCGAGGCCCCGGAGCTTTCGGCTGCTGACAGGTTTGAACAGACATATCATCAATGATCGAAGATGATGGTGATCGCGGGAGGTGCTTGCCGTGCCGTGGAACCCGCTGGGTCTAGATGCCATCTAGCCTGCTTACTGTGACTTGCCATGACGAAGTGCATCATGTACAAAAATCATAGGTACCGCATCACGTCTACGAGAGGTCGAGATGTTGTGTCAGCCTCATGCGGCTGAACGGATTGCCCGCTCGGAGGACGCCGAGCCCCTCCCCCTCGGAGCTTCCCCCTCGCCCGCAACGCAGACCTGACGCCAGCACGGAAAGATTCGAAGAGATCGGGCACTAACTTCTTAGGTCCCGGATCTTGGCAGAGTGATGGGCCATCATCTTGCCGTCTTCATCACTAATCAGCTTGCGTCATCTCTATTTGAGCTGCCGTCTCATCGTTATCCATGATTCACTACGGTGCATCTATAGTGTCTAGATGGTCAAGTGTCTCTGCCAACGATTCGCATCTTGCATCTTCTTCAAATCAAGACACAGTTCGAGGTCAATTCTTCAGACAGCCCCAGGGGCCGTTCCGTAACTCCCGAGTTAGAACCGCAACCAGGATGCTCAGTAATCCACCAAAGCTCTCAGCTACACGCAGATGTTCCGAGATGCCAGTACAGTGCAGTGGGTACAGTTTTTCAAGTCGTAAGAAACAGCTGGAAACATTTACGAGCCACTGTATCCGATGGGATCCCCCTCTTTCGTTCTAGCCCTTGAACGCACGCGTATTGGCGGCCTCCATTCTTATCTCCGTCCTCGTCTAGCATTCACCAAAGTCCGACGAACAACTTCTGAGATAAACCTCGGCGAATTGGTTTCATTCAGCATTGCTACTGATGGCAGCTCTGTCGTCGCCCCCTCAAAAACAACCCCCGACCCTCCAACCGTAGGCCCCGTACTCATGCGTTGTTGCTGTCGAGAATAATGACGATTCTCTCCCGGCCAAAGAGGGTATCAACCACCATTGATACTCAGTATTTTTCGTCCTCCTCTGCTGCCAATGTCTGCATGCTGGCCTCCACCCCAGCCGGCACCCGGGTATCATCCTTTCGGTGAGGCGGTGGGTGTTAATGTTATAGCGATAGCTTTTCTCACGAGACACGTCCAAAAGTTTGCCCACATTGCCATCTTTCTTGCCATCATAGCGCTTGGGAATCTGTACAACTGGATTGGTTGGCCGAACAGTCAGGTTCCATGCCGGTCCCTGAGCTCCCAGGGCAAGTCGGCAGAGGGACGAAGTGTGGCCTCCATTGTTAGGGACGAGGAAAAGGGGAAGAAAAGTATTGTTGATTGGGCAGGAGATGCTGCCGTCGTTCTCGTGCTTTGAGCGAGCTGTCTGCGGCCAAATACTCCGTCCCAATCCTTCGATTCCATTGTCATTCCAAAACCCCAGAGATTAATCTCTTGAGGTGAACAATTCAATCACCTTCACTCTTAAGAATCAAATTGATCAGCACCTGCCGACGCCCCGCAAGCTCTAAATACCCGTCCGTCCTACAGTCAACAAAGCCAGGGTCAGTGGGCTTCCCTGCGCTGTTTCAGTGAACAAATGTTGTTTCTTATTCAACTGATTTAAAATCTATCCGGGCTAACCATCCTCACCTTCAAGTAGGACCGAGATATGCGGTCCGTCACTTTGCTAGGAATAAGTTATCAGGTTAGCTCTGCCGACAAGGGTGCGTAATACTGAGTCACATCGCCCGACGATAACGTAGGCGAAATGGCCACTTATAATGGCAGCGAGGAATTCGTATAGATCTAAGCTCTGTTTTACTGCTAGGAAGTCATACTTAATTCCGACCTGATAATACAGTAGACTAGAGCCTGGCTGCGCTGCGTAAAGACCAGAAATGCCATCAAGGACATTAAAGCCTGCATCGCTATCGACTGTGATACGCTCCCTGCCGTTAGGCCTAAGGGTCTAGATACATCCGGCGTGATACGAGGACATAGGAATGGAGTTTTGTACTCAAGGAGGAAAATGATCCTTTCTGTACCTATGCCGGGGACGCCATCGTTGTGCGCATCGGGGTCGAGCTACTAGCAAAGAAAGGCATATATCTTCGCTCCTTCAAGCTAGGCTATGAGCTATGAGTGATTTCCTACGAGGTTCGAGTGGGAATAGCTACTGTAGGCGACAAGCCATTCCTCACATCAGATTCCGTCGTTATTAAGAGGGGGGGGGAGAGAGAGCTTGGGAGGAAGGAAGTCATTGTAAGTTGCAAAGTTGGGCATTCTATTTGCGCAAGCAAGGTCATTTAGGTCGGAAGTTAGAGCTCAGCTGCATAGGTAGACAGAGCTATCTGATTTTAGCTCGTGATTTAAAGGTGACATGACTACCGATCTGATGGACCTTGAACACAAACGTATTACATCCAAGGTAAATCTACCGATAGAGACAACAGGACACAAGGATTATATATGAATGCCCTTGCGTATTTTCAAGACAGTCGGGCGGTCATGCTAACGGTCATGTCATTCACCCTAC
This sequence comes from Fusarium illudens, assembly GCA_013623515.1. Lineage (NCBI taxonomy): Eukaryota > Fungi > Ascomycota > Sordariomycetes > Hypocreales > Nectriaceae > Fusarium > Fusarium illudens. Next base: position 14,939 of record JABFEX010000180.1, read on the forward strand.
ACCCGCTCCAATCTTACAAAAATGAACGAACAGACGACGTCCTCGTCCCGATGATGTTTGAAAAAGAACTCTTTGGTTCTCTCTGTCCAGTCTGCCAACAGCTTGCTCGCATCCTCGTCGGTAAACGTCTTGTCGGATCCCACCCTGACTGCCTTGAGGAAATACCCAGCACACACGGCCATGAGCCAATCAACAACGGCATCGGCGTATTGACGGCTAACCTCATAGCCATCATGTTCCGCAAACTTATTCTACAGTCCCAAATCCTTCTTTGCGGGATGGAGACAATCCTGCTCAAAGACGTCGTGGGCGACCCATGATGGGATGACCTCTTCAAGGACCTTTTGAACATGCTGCAGTGTCCTGTTGTACGTGGGGACATAGAAAGATGCAGCTACAGCACCAGGCAAAGTTCCGTCCTTGACCATGTCGACCATGGCATTGCGGCAAGCATCCACTAGTCCAGCGTAGTTGTCCCTTCCTGATGACGACTGAGACACAAAGGACAAGACGAGGGAGCCGCCAGGGACAATCTCGTCGGCTCGTAGCTTGAGAAATCGCAAGAGATCCAAATGGGCTTGCCTCTTGAGCAACACCTGGTCGTCTGCCCCGTCCTGGCTTTTGGGAACGTGGTCGAGATGGTGCAGGGCAGCTAGGGAGAAACCCAGGTCCGCTGACTGAGAGGGAACGACTTGGCGGTAGAAGCTGCGGGGGATCATGGCCGGGAAGATGGAATGAGGGAACTGGGTCTTGTCAAGACCGTCGGCCCAGTCCGTGATGGTCTTTGAGAGAGTGTTGAAGTCATTCTCTGGGCGATCGCTGAAGATCAGCTGGACGTCTCTCGGCGGCGTTGAACCCAGGATAGCGAGCATGGGCTGGATGCTAGCAGAGAATGACATGTTGGCAACTCAAGATAACAGTAACGACACAAGGATAGACTTACGAGTTGTTTCCGTGTGCAGAACCATACTCGACAACTGTCATAGGGCCAGGGTTGCGACTGACGTTTGTGACCACGGTCTCGGTCGCCCGCTGCAAGGGGTTGTTTATATACCCAAATATCAAGACACGGCGGAACAAATCTTGGAACAACCTTGGGGGCTGCTTCATGGTTGGTTACCTGTGCCGTTCTATTTATAATTCACTTGATAACAGGCACAGAAGCCTCATATCACTTCACACTCTATCATGGCAGTCATTCTGAGCACAAAGCAAACTATACCCCGGCCTCATACCCAGCTCCAACCGGCCAGACATCTACGCAGTCGTCTCCTACCGTCTCGACACCTTCATCTGATACGACTCAGCCTTGAGCTGCTGCGCGACACAAAAAACGGTGCCCTCATCCTGCCCCTCTACATACTCAAACTTGAACCTCCGCAGCAGCGTCACCAGCGTCAGGTGCATCTCCTGGAACGCAAAGTGCTTGCCAATGCACACGCGGCTCCCCGCCGAGAACGGCCAGTACGGCATTGTTATTTCTAATAATAAGACTATTAGCTATAATAGCAAAAGATATAATTATTAATATATAATAGTATTAAAACCTAATACTATAAAATACTATAACCTAATTATTTTAACCTTTTATAGTAATAGCTATAGAAGTATTAGATAGAAAGGTATATCTTATATATAAGATAATACCTTTCTTTATCCTTAGAGGGGATAAATACCCTATATTCCTCCTCTAGCT